>JACDJE010000068.1:2530789-2649484 GCA_016647715.1 Pavo muticus | reverse complement strand
AAGGAGCGATCTCCAGGAAGAGATCCTTCCTTCGTGGAAGTCAGCCCTTAAATGGGGTCTAGGAGAGGTGGAGCCTGGCTCCACCCCTTCCAGGCATACAGGTGAATTGCTTTCACCTGTGCTCCCATGGCTGACTCAGTGCTTGCCTCAGGTGGTCAATCAGAGGTTCAGGCCATGATTCAACAGTTTCCATACAGAGAGGGAAGAGTCTTTTTCCTGCCATACTATGGAGAATAGCATAAAGTGATGGTGGCGATTTCTTTTCCACACTACTGCTCATCAAGCAAATATAATCATTTACATGAATATTTACAAATGTCTTCCATGAAGTCACCCCAGGGCTTTGCCAAAATCAATACCAATCAGATGCAGTAAAATAATAATGTAAATTATATGAGGAGACTTTCTATACATGTTACAAAACTTCATGCAGAAAGTGAAGATTGTGTGGTCTCCAGCACTCCTCTTTTCATTCTTGCTCCACAATATTATTGCCTTAAATTATGCAGAGCAACCATCACTGCATAATCTCTGCAGCAGGCAGCCAACACATCTGCCCAGCTAAATACAGCTCAATGCAGGGACTCCTAAACTGTTAGCTTAGAGATACATGCTGGGCAGACATGATCTAGATAGAACTTCTGTAAAGAAAATGTATTCTAGATATGAATAGTAAATTATGTTGGCTTAATAAACAATTATTAAAAAAATAAAAATCTTCACACAGTCAGTGAATGACTTTTTGTTTGCAGTGCCCACATGGTGAAGCAAACTGGAAATTCTGTGACTGCTTGAACAATCTTTTAGAAAAACATAGTAGATTATTTATTGAAAGGATTATTAGAGTCCAATGGGCAGCCTGTCTCAGTTATTCAGAATGACATTTTAGTCTCACTGAGACCAAGAGCAGAATTTCCTGTCACTGCAAAGTTTTTTTTTAAATATTAGATTTACACTTCTGCTTTTCAAGTTACCAAGGATCTACATACATACTGCTATGCTGACAACGCCAAAGATAGGCGGAAAGGAGATGAAAACTGAGTGTAGTTGCCAAGTTTAGATGGGTTTCAGCATTAACAACGTACATCACCTTATTAAGTTTATGTGGCAAGGTTTTGATAGCAGGGGACTGCAGGAGTGGCTTCTGTGAGCAGAACCCAGCCACTGCCCCATGCCAGGGCAGAGCAGCTGCTCCAGCAGGGGCATACCACTGCCAGAGCTGCCATGAGCAATGCCATGAGCAATGCTGGGTCTGCTCAGGGAGAGCAGATTTAATGAAGGGAAAAACTGCTGCATTACAGCACTCGGGAGACAGGAGTGAGAAATGGGAGAGAAGCAGCCCTGCAGCCACCAAGGTCAGTGCAGAAGGAGGGCAGGCTGTGCTCCAGGTGCAGAGCAGAAGCTTCCTGGAGAGGCCTGTGGTGGAACAGACTATCCCCCTGCAGCCCACGGGCACCACATGGGGCAAATCTCCACATGCAGCCATGGAGGACACCACAGGTAGCAGAAGATGAGCCTGAACGAAACACAGCCCACAGGTACCCCTCTAGGAGAAGCTCCAGGATGGAGCAGCAGCCTGTGGAGAGCAGCCCATGGTGGGACAGTGCAGTTCTGAAGGATTGGCCCCATGGTACAGAGCTGGAGCCACATTGGTGCTGTGCTTGAAGAGCTGCAGAAAGCCCATGCAGGATCAGTTTGGAGGCAACCCACTCTGGAATGGAGGCAGAGAGTGATCATGAAGGAGTGGCAGAGACGAAGTGTTATGTGCTGACTGCAGCCCCACTCCCCTGCACAGCTTGAGAGGAGGTAGACAAGGGTGGATGGGGGAAGATGTTTTTAACATGCTTGTAGTTTCTCACTGCTCTAGCCCATTATCAACAGGCAATAAATTACATTAATCTCCCTATGCCAAATCTGTTTTTACCATGATGGCAATTGATGAGGAATCTACAGGTCCTCATCACAACTCATGAGCTTATTTTTATCATATTACCTCCCCATGTCATTTTGAAGGAGAGAGAAAGCAACACGGTGGAGCTTACCTATCAGTGCTAAATCACCTCCAGTTCACATACAAATATGGGAGAAAGGGAAAGTAATGCCATGCAGGACACAAAAAAGTAAATGGATGTAACTCAGTCCTGAATGAGACTGCAACTTGAAACTGTGCTCTGATTCCGAACTTGTTTTAGCCCCTAGGAAAGGTCCATAATATTGAAGAGAGTTTAAATCTTGGAGGCTGATTCCCTGGTTCCCAAGGCCTTCTTTTTGGTGAACTATATATCCTTTTATCTCTAAACTCTACAGCAGGGAGGTGGAAAGAAACCAGGCTAGAATATGAAAAGAATATTTTTTGCTACATAAAAAGACAAACACAAATTCATATAGGGATGCCAATTTGAAGATTGTGACACCTTAGTCCCTTGTGTTTATGCTTCACTTCCTGTCATGGTTTTACGACTTTTGATTATCAGTATACCACATCATAACATCATGTAGTGCACTGGGAGTTAAAGTGTTCCGGGTACCTGTCCCCGAAGAGAATTACATTCCCCAGAAGACTGTTCGCTGTGTTGTTATCATTTCTGTTCAGGGGGAAAAGATATAAGGCCTTGGTAGGTCATCTGACATGCTCTCCTTCATCAGGCTTTCCCTGCTGCTCGACTGGACTGCGCATCTCACCTCAGCATTATGAGGAGGCCTATCCAGCTTTCAGACAATCTTCTTCTCTCATTATATTTGATTGATTAGCTTCAGTTCTAATTATATTGTATTATAGTGTGTTATCTTGCATTCCAATACCATATTTAGTAAATTAGTTTGTTTCTCCTCAAAAACATAAATCATAAAACCATGACACTTCCTTAGTGAAATACTTGCATATTATCTTTGTTTCCACATAAACCAACATAGCATATCTGTGCTTTTCAGCATTTACTTGTCTTTCAGTATGTGACTCCATATACTCCATAGGTACTGCATGCCATTTAAATTTGACTCTGAATGAGAATAACTAATTCCTTTGTGAATTTCATGGTAAATTCTTCATCTTAGAATTCAGATTTGAAGCAATCTATCTCACACTCTGCTGGAAATAGTGCTTAGAGACTCAGCATTATATAGGAGAATGCAACCTGATATGGGTGTAATGCTATAATGTGAAGGAAAGTACAACAATAATTATGGAGTGGAACAATCCTAGGCTGCAGCAAATGAGAACAAGTCCAAATACAGCAGCCATAGACACATAAACAAAGGAAGAAAAATCACTTACCCTTAGAAAACCTACAGTAGGCAAGGACCCCCAGTGAGATACACTCATCTCCACTGCCAACTCTTAAATGAGGTCTGGAAAGGAGTGGATCCTGGCTCCACTCCTTCCCATCACTCAGATGCATTGCATGGACCTGAGCTCCCCTGGGTTGGCCCTGCCTTCCCACCAGGTGCTCAATCACGGTGCTCAATCACTGGTTCAAGCTGTGACTTAGCATTTCTACTACGTACAGATCAAAAAATGTATGGATAATTGTTAATATAAACATAGCCTGTATACCAAGATAAATTGTTTTTTATCCTACATACTCTTCTCCACAGGAGTCCTGGGCTACATCTGCTTGTTCAGCTTTCTACGGGCTTGAGACTACTTGTTCTGTTGCAAATAGTACCACCTGATTTTTTTTAGCTCTACTTGTATGATTGGGAAAGGTTAATGATCTGGCTAAATTTGGGCATATTAAAAAAAAAAAAAAAAAAAAAAAAAGATATCTTAAAGTATGCTTCTTGCTATCATTTTCATGTCTTTGCTCCAAACCACGGATAGTTACAAAGAATAGTGTCAGCACTTTGTAATATACTTTTGAAAGGAACTAATTCAATTCTGTTTCCTTTTTGAAAAAGAGAACGTTTTCAGGTAAAAATTTTGAGACAAAAAGTTCAGACTCAGGAGAAATCCTGCAGCAGCAACACTTAGTTCATAGTGGGACAAACAATTAGGAAGCATAGATCATGGTAACTTAGGGGAATCTCAGCGGTGTACCATATCTGTTTATGATTTAGAGGGTTTGACACCATAGTAAAACTACTGCCAACAGAGGAGCAAGTTTGCCAGGACTTTGGGTCTTGAAGACCTCCAAGGATGGAGACACATGACCTATCAGAAGTACATGTTCAAATGGTGAACTATTCCATCAGGAAAAGAAAGATTTTCCTTAGGTCCTTAGCTATTAGTTTGCAGTAAACGTGGTGAAGATATAGTGCCCGTGCAGGGACTCTGTGCACTGTTGGTTGTAGAACTTCACATTCTGTGTTCAGTGTCAGAAAATTTCTGTTTTTTCAGTCTTTAGACTTATCAAGGTCCACCTGGACTGAAACTCTGCTGTTTATTGTGTCACCTCTAATTTCTTATCATCCACACATTTGCTGAACATGTATTTCATGTCACTTTATGTTACTTACAATGAACATAAATGCTATGCTGGTATTAACGCTTGCTTTATTGGTGTAATGGAAAGTCACTTTCGATCTGTAAGTTTTGTAACAAACTCACATTTTAAATTCTGGAAGGTGAATCTGTAACATACTATGCAGCTTTTGGCAGGCAAAGCAAATAAAGAAACAAAACAAATGTTTTTGTCTATGTTGTGCTGTGTAAAAATACCAACTCATTTGGAGTTCAACCAAATATTTCTTTGTGTTGCTACATTCAGACTTTAATCTCTACAGAATATGTAATTGATTCTTAGTGATAGAGACAAGAATTCAAGATCGACTGGGATTTCTTCTTTTTCTCCCAATATTTTAGCAAGAAGATTGGTGCAGGTCAATTTGTCACTTCAAAGTGATAAATAGAACTCATTAGAAGTTATTTTGCATTATCTTACAGTAAACTTGTATTTTACTGCAGAACACTGCTATCCTGTCTTACAATACAGAAACAGTGCATCGTTCAACATCCCTTTGAAACATCAGTCTGAATTTGAAGACAGAGAGCAAGTAAAAATTCTGAAGGTACAGCCTGGAAGATCTCAGTGCTCCTACTTTAAACATGTTTTTGATAGCCATTTGTACTGACAATAAGCCAAAAGTTTGTCAGTGTTTGCAATACCCAATCCTTGCTGACTCTGTGTGCTAGGTAACATTAGAGGCATTACCTTCCTACTTTGTGATGCTCTCATATTTACATTCATTATGTGCCTTAGGAAAAATAGTTTTTCAAACATTCTGCTTTTTCTCCCCCGTTTCTTCTGATTGTTTCATTCACAAGGGAAGGCTACAGATTTTTATATATGTATTTATGGGTTTGTTGATTGTCTTCTACAAATATCTGGAGTACTCATCTGGAGTACTGCGTCCGGGCCTAGGGCCCCCAGTAAAAGAAAGACACAGAGCTCTTGGAACGAGTCCAGAGGATGGCTGCAGCACCTCTCCTATGAAGAAAGGTTGAGGGAACTGGGCTTGTTTAGCTTAGAGAAGAGAAGGCTCCTGGGAGACTTTATTGTGGCCTTCCAATACTTGAAGGGAGCATATAAACAGGAGTGGGTACGTCTGTTTACAAGGTTGTATAGTTGTAGGACAAGGGGGAATGGTTTTTAACTGAGACAGGGGAGGTTTAAGTTAGATATGAGGAGGAAGTTTTTCACTCAGAGGGTGGTGATTCACTGGAACTTGCTGTCCGAGGAGATTGTGGATGCCCCATCCCTGGATGCATACAAGGCCAGGCTGGATGTGGCTCTGGGCAGCCTGGTCTAGTGGATGGTGACCCTCCACATAGCAGGGGGGTTGAAACTAGATGATCATTGTGGTCCTTTTCAACCCAGGACATTCTATGATTCTGCGAAATATCCACTTATAATAATAATAAAAAAGCCCAACATATTTCAAACAACTTTTTTTTTCCATGCTCTTTCAAATAAGAAATTTGTCTGTTAAAATCTGTACAATTGGAGCCTGAAATTCCAAAAAGAAGCTCAGAAAAAAAAGTTGGAACGGAAGATAAAGTTTTACTAGAATGCAGTAGGAAAATATTTAGAATTATTATTCATCCAACAGCAATAAAAACGGGCTCTGTTGTATGAATATGCAGTCAAATATATCAGAAATGTAAAAAAAAAATAATAATAATCACAGACAATATTATAGTTAGCTGTATACTTGGGGAAGACTAAAAAGTCACCTTCAAACCTGCATGAAAAGATAGCGAGCATCAAGAGATAGTGTCATGTGCAGAGATCATAACGGATGTAAGTATCATCAAATATGACAATCTGAAATATTGCTATACACTCGTGTAAACGGAATATCCTAGCATATACATCTATCTTGCTTATATGTTCCTAATTCGGTTTTTGGACTAAGATTGCCAAAACCTAGGATCTTTAAAGATTCTAAACAGCTAGCATGTAAAAGTGATAATTTAGATGAATAGAAAGCAAGGAAGCTGTATTTCCAGTGGATGTGCTAGTGGCTTGGAATAAAGCATTTATGTGCACAAATTGCAAAGAAATGAAATGGAGAGAATACGACAGCTCATGGGGTTTGCCGTTGTTTGTTTTGGTTTGTTTTCGTTGGTTTTTTTTCCTCTTACTGAAGGTTTATCTGGAGCTAGGTAAACAGTATATCTGGCCATCTTTTTATACCATAAAATGAAGCTTTCTCAAAGTAAGTATCGTATTTCTCTTTAATTGCATCAAGATACTGAAAGATCACATAGATTTAAATGTGCCATACTATGAATGAGGATATTAATGATGATATGGGATACTAAACCTCTGAAAAGTTTAAAGTAGGGTGACATTGAACTGTGAATGCTCTTTGTTAAAAGAAGTTCAAAAGTGTCTGAATACCGCATGCTCTCAGACCAATGAAACTTGCTCTGAATTTTTACATTGTCTCCCACAATGTTCTAAGGCATTTATGTACCTATTGAATTATGAAGATCCTAAAGAGAAAGAAAAAAATAAATTATTTGCATGTATTGCTTTGTCTGACTTGCATGCACATGCAGAAGATCCCGAGTATCTAATTTTAGAAACCTGAGGCTGATGAATGACGCAAACAAACTTGGTTGACAACTCAGAAAATAACTTTCATGCTATACATCTTCATCAGACAATGGTGATGTTGGGCACTAACTTGCTGTGTGCATGCTGTTGCAGTGTCTTAAACGCTGTTGTGTTGCTGACTGCTTCCTGTGTGCAGGTGAGCACCTTCTTTCCCCTGGCAGGCTGCATCCTGGCACCCCACCACATAGGCAGGGTCTCCCAGGGCAGGATGTCCCCTCCTTGGCCTCATATTCTTGCCAGTCAGTGATAACAGCATTGTAAACAGGAACTACCAACTAGACTATGTAGCAAATGAAACCTGTGTCATTTCTGCAGGAGACAGTTACAAGGGGACCCCTTCCTTTTCTCTCTGTCTCTCCCTCTTTCTCTCCATTTTTATTTTTATCCTACAAAGGAACTTCCAATTTGTTCCGCTATAAGCCATCAGCTATGGACCTGTTGGCAAATCTTTGTGCGCTTGTCTCAGCATCCACTGTGCAACAGTGACTCTTCGTCTTGCTAATACACTCCTGCATGAACCCATCTTTTCTTATCTTGATTTTTAAAAATTTATATTCTGTGTCTCCCAAAGTTTAGGTCCCTTAATTTATGCAGAGACAGTTGCCATCTACTCTTTAATATGTGTGCTAAAATACATAATGTCATCATCCCATCCTACCTAATAAGCTTTGCTGGCTTCCTGCTTATTTTGGCATTCACCTCAAAGCAGTCTTATCCTAATCTGCACCTAGTGTTCAGATGACAGTCCTTGTGTTATCTCTAATCTTCCTTTCTGTGGTACTCCATGTGGAAGGATATCAAGCTCCTGGGCTAGGGCAAATTTTACTTTATCAGTAGGTATCAGGTTGTCTCTGTCATATATTCAAGTATTTCATATATTTTCAAAGGTATGTCAAAATCAAAAGACCATAATTTGCCCCCAAATACTAGACATAATATTAGGAGAACATCACAATGCTTCTGCAAGGCTTTATAAGAAGTCCACTTCCATTTTTACTGTTGCACCCATTTTGTCCACCCTTACCCTGAATTCGGAAGCTGGATCATTCTTTGTAAGTATATGAGACTGAAATCAAACACACTTTTTTAACGTTATTTTTGGAGTTCCACTGAAATTTTTTTTTTATTTTTTTTTTTTTCCCCCAATGAAAACTTAGATCAGATGCAAGATTTTACTTCAGAAATGTATTCTATTCTATTTTGATTTTAGGGGACTTTACACCTCACTGGCTGGATCAGCTTCCTTCTTCTGAGTAGATTTACTCCATATACAAGTGTGTTTCACTGACTTGATCTACTAACTGAACAAGCACTGTTTAAAACAAGGAAACATGCCAAACCTCTCAGATGGCCAACCTGCAGATGGATGATAAAAGACCATCCAAAAGGTTGGAGGTTTGTCCTTTTTAATCTAACACATACTTACTATTGTAAGTAAGTTTTTCTTTTGGGGACAGTCACAAGATTTTAAGGACAAATAGAACTGTTAAAGTTATAGTTGCAGCATACATCTAATTAATTTTCAAACATATAAAGCTGTGAGGAAATGTCTGACCTGAAACAAAAAGTTACCTATCAGGAAAGAGACACAAATTGAGTCTTTTAAAAAAACAAAACAAAACACAACAAAACAAAACAAAAAAAAAACCAAGCAGAATTATTTAAAAAACCGGGTGTAAATATTTGTACATATATACATGCACTTATGCACATCTATACCAGGTCACTACGAATTTTTGTCCACATGCAAACGAATATAACTTACAGAAAATACAGTAGAAATTGTATTGGAAGTTGAAGACTTTCCACTGCAATTTTTCAGGGTTAAATTGTCTCAGTTTTATACATCATTACTTGTATGTTCCAAAACCAGTAAACCAAAAGTACACAAGCTTCTCTGCATATCAGTGAAACAACAGTGAAAGCAGAAGATCAGTGCTAATGGACGTCTGTATAGTCTAGCTTTCAGCCTTCGTTCAGCTTTAAAATAATTTCAGACAATTTTTTATCTGTTAGGTAGGGCAACAGATGTGCTTTTAAAACACTCATCTTAAAGCTAAGATGAGCCAAATACTCCCTTCAGTTAATTGACATTTGTTTTCTCAAAGAGCATATACACACACAAGGAAACACACACATACACCCACAGACTGGGACAAGCAGATCAGCTTTAACATTTTGCATTCATTCCTCTTTTCAATGTAATTTACTGTAAAACAACAACAAAAACCAACACTGAACTGGCAAACATATACATTTCTTTATGACCTCCTCTACAAGGACAGGCTGAGAGAGCTGGTACTGATCAGCCTGGAGAAGAAAAGGCTCTGGGGAGGCCTGAGAGCAGCCTTTCAGTATCAAAAGGGGAGCTACAAGAAGGAAGAGGACGGACACTTTAGCAAGGTCTGTGGAAATAGGACAAGGGAAAATGGTTTCATACTAAAAGAGGGGAGATTTAGATTGGATATAAGGAAGAGGTTGATTATGATAAGGATTGTGAGGCACTGGAATGAGTTCCAAAAAAGGTGGTAGATGTATGTCCCACCCCTGGAGACACTCAAGGTCTGCCTCGACGGGGTTGTGAGCACCCTGATCTAGCTGTAGGTGTCCCTGGTCATTGCAGGTGAGTTGGACTAGATGGTCTTTTAAGGGTCCCTTCCAACTCAAACAATTCTATAATTCTATGATTCTACCACATTTAAGTTTTTCAGCAATGGAACTTAAATGAAAATATCTTCCTCTGAGTAACATTTCTTTTTTAATTAAAAAAAAAGTAGAGACAAAAAACACAAAAAGGAAATTTAAATCCCATTCACAGGTGTGTATCTATAGTATTAGGTAAATTATTAAATATAAAGAAATGGTATTCATCTCCATGCTCTGTGAATTTAGGGCAGGGATTTAATACAATATTATTAGAGAGTGCTGACAAGATATTGTTAATTCATCGCCTGTACAGTTCTCCCTCAGTGGGTTAGCCACTAAATAAGCTGCTTGTAGAAGTGGGTCAAACATGTAAATTAGCTCAATACAGGTGTTGCATTGTTCCTTTCCTCCAATTCACCTAATGGAGATATACTCTATACGCTCAGGCAGTAGATTTAATCCCATAGAGAGTTTCTTTATTATTACCGCATGTTTGTTAACAGCAAGGATGTAACAAGTCCTATCAGACATGGCATTTCTATGGGAAAATGATAATAAATAAACAAATAAATCCCTCATAAGCAACACACTTTATATATTGGTCAGAACAAAATTAATTTCATGAACACAATTGAGTCTAAGAAAGACACCTTCTTGTACTGCTAATTCAGCTTTGCTGGATATCGGTACACCATGGAACATCAAGCATCAAACTTCTGATTAGTGGTCTTCTGGATGTAGCTATGCCTTGTTTTCTCCAAAATACAAGATATTAGGTTCTAGCTAGGAAAAACATAGGAAAAACATAGGTCCTAGCCTTTTGTTTCAAGAAAACGCACACTAGGGACAGTTTTAGATCTTGAATGCAAAAAATGAATTTGCCTTCACCCTTCATGTAGGTGCTGAGGTCATATAGTTGCCTGGATGTGCTTCATGCAAAGTGCCTAAATTTTAGAGAGTTTTCCCTGTGTGTATTTGATGAGAGGGGCTAAATGTCATTCTGATGCAAATCGCTCAATGCATAGGAAACGTAGCTGTTCATTTGCTGTACTTGATCTTGCCCTTGGGATCCTATGTACATTTACAAATGTCTGAAGAAAATAAACTCAGCATTTCTGAAAAAAATGGTGAATAGGAAATATAATTTCACTGTGGGAATAACCACAAGGACTTTAAAAAGGCTATGTAAATTCTTGTTTTGTATGAAAGTCAAATTAGAAGATCGAATTTTATTCAACAAATGACTTACTCATGGACGGCCTAGGCCTTTGCAAGAAGATAATTTTTAAGCAAGTCTTTTGTATATGGTATATCAGTTCTTGGAATGGACATGAAAGAATGCTGCAGATCAAGAGCAGGGAGGTGAAGAAAACATATCTGACTCAAGACAGGAAAAGGAAGAGGAAAGGTAAATCCAGGATGCAGAATGTATTAACTTACTGGTCCATCACGCTTCCTATTGTGTTTAATTAAGCTCCTAATGTTATATATGGTATAACTTGGAAGAAAGAGTAGGTCTGATATTGCTGAATGCAGGAAACCAGTTTAGGTGACAAAAGCAGGGAAAATTTAAAAGTGAGCAACAGTCTTATGTAAGTAAATTAACTGGATGAGTTTCCTTATTACAAATTCTTGTTAAACACTGTGTGTCTCAATAATTCTTTCCAAAGTATTACGCCCATTGACGCTCCTGAATTTCCAGTTTGATGGAAACCTAATTATTCCCTACTATTAAAACTGAAAAAAAGAAGTCTGTTTTCTTTTCTGAAAAGAAAAAACCCACCTAAAAATCTCTTTTGTATTGTTTCTAGTGAAGAAATGCTGGTGTAATTAATGATAAACCCTGTGGTGTAAGAGTCCTCCCAATAGTTTAGGCTGGACTAATTGTCTCCAAAGTTTCCAGAGCCTACAGGAGAAGAAAGACTTCGTGGAGATTCAATTATTCATTTCTTTAAATAAATTTCAGTCTTGCCTATTAGGTTTTAGTAATAGCAGGATAATAAACAACAAATTCTCTTAAAAACTTCATGATGCATCAGAAATTAAGTCCAGATGCAAACAGTTTGCACAGGAATTGTTAGATATTATGCAGCCTTTGTTGTAAGAGGGAGAAACCTGTGTTTGGAAAGGTAAGGAAGATTCCATAAAGTAACCACAAAGCCTTTATTTGTTGTAGAAAAATAAAATATTCACAGTCTGCCCAGCTCCTGGCTGGTGGTGGGACTTAGCCAGGTCCTGTCTGGCTGTCACCACTGAGGCCTGCCCAACAGCTCAGACAGCTTCCCTTTGTCCAAGCAGAATTCATCAGGCTGAAAATAGATATCTGATTTTGAATGTCTACATTTCTAGTGTTATGCTCTTCCAGAGTATTAATCTCATCCTTTGGACAGCTAAAGTAAATCAGAACTTTAACAGAAGAAATGTAGCCCAAATGAGCACATTTTCCCTGCACGTCCAAAAAGGGAGACTAACTTCAGCCAGAGGCTAAAATTTAATTTCCCAGTATGTGGAAAAGTAACATGTAGTAAAGTATATCACAGCTTGCAAGATAAAGCAATACCTGTAAATTAAGCAAACCAATGGATTAGATTCATAGGAAAGGAAATAACTAACTTAAATCATTGTAATCTCAAAGGCTACATATATATACAAAAGTGTATGAAAATTTTGATACTTGTACTGTAATACATAATTGGAAGGAACACAGATGCTATTTTACTTGTAAAAAACATTGTAACATCTTTCATAAGCAGGAGTGATGAAGAGCTTGACTTCTTGTGTCAAATTTTTTTCTCTTTTATCTTAAGCTAAGTTACTTATGATATTGCTTTATGCAATGTGCCTTTAATCACAAGAAATCAAGGGACTTGTCTGATGCAGGAAGATTTCTGGAGAGAGGGCCATACCTTACACGATCTGCTTTAAATTTTTCTTTCTACTGTTGCCAGACTTTTTCACAGAAAATATAAATAATAATTTGGTTTAATGTTAAACATAATTTGCAATAATCCAAGAACAAACAGGTATAAAAACACATAAGAAAAAACACCATAGAATCAAACTGTGTCATACACTTACTTTAATACTCCCATTGTACTTACCTCAACTAAACAGAATGATTGCCTTTATTTTAAAAGTGTAATACATAACCAGATAGAAGCCAGATATCACAAGCTTATAAACGGGTCAAAGAGAACAGTACTGCTTTACATGGTTACAACCCAAAGGCAGATTTCTTTTCCTGTGGAAGAAAATGGCAGAATTTTACAGTGTGAGGTCTTGTTCTCATTCCATGAGAAACAGTTTCATTTAATGAGTTTATTTGAATAATATGTCAGATGGATATAATGGAATAAATCATTCATAAACAGTCAAAAATAGGTCAGAACTGATAATGAATAGCATCATTCTGAAACATAGTAATTATTTTGATTCCTTCTGGTAAAATCGTAAAAAATGTGATGAAATCACAATTACAGTTATATACATTTTAGTTGAAGAATTCAAATTTGAATACATAGGATAGAGCTAAGCATCAGCAATTATTTATGGGCTCTTTGTAGCCAGCAACAGCTTTGCTATGTTACTCTGCCTCCAAAGGTCACAATTTTTTGGGCGGTCAACTGTCACAAAATACCACTTGATATTTGGAGATTATCTGCAGCAGATCAGAACCCCTAATGTAAAGTCCATCATGGCAGAGTTAAAAAACTAAGGATATGTCCAGATCTATTCTAACTGGAAGATGACCTAAGCCAGCTAAGAATTCTGTCTTTTTCCTAAAACTAATAACAGAAAGCAGGTAAGTCTTGCAAATTTAATCAAAATGAGTGGAAAATTGTTAAAAAAAGATAAAATTATTAACGCTATAGGCTGATATTTTGCTATAGTCAAGGAAGGAAATGTTAAAATACTTTCCAGCTGACATCTTGGTTATTTGTCAACTCAGTGAAAAATGTCAGAAACTCCCTGAAGCTTCATGGAACAAAAGAACTTTGAACCATAGCTCTAAATCTCTCCACACAAAGGATAAAGGGATTTTAATGGTCCAAATGGGTCAGTACCTTTGATTTAAAGCTCACCTAGTGGGGCACTAACCTCAGCCTGTGCTTGTTTACTTTTACTGCTATTTGGCTTTATAGAGAGCAGCAGCGTCCATGATTCTTCATTCTAGGAGCTCAAAAGGAAAGAAAATACAATACTTTTATTTTGGTCACATCAACAATTATTGAAGATGTGAAACTGAGTGCTTGTAACATATACTGCTCAACCAAGTTGAACAGCAGATAAGTGCTGGGAAGAAATAACAATTCATTTTAAACATTGGCTGAAATCTCTCTTGCCATTTCCATGTTACTGAGCCAATATTAGTGTTTCTTGTGTTCTTCAGAAGATAATGTTCATCCTGTCCTTTGTGGCCAAATCTCATACCTCAATCAAAACAGTGAAGTGATAATTAATTACCCTTAATATAGTAACCTCAAGAAACAATGAGTGGAAATGAAGGATTAGCACTCCTCTGCCTTTTTATCATAAAAGTGTGAAGAACTTTGAAGGCCACATATATGACAAAAAAGCTAGCGTATGAAATATATGAAAGGAGAACGGGAAGAGCATGACAATCCTGAGCACTGGCTGCCTATCCAAGCACTGCACAGATTGGCAACATTGCTCTGCAAATGCACAGCATCTAAAATCATAGCATTTACTCTGCACCATGTAATAAAGTGTAAAACATCACCCTAGGAAATGCTCTGAACACCTTTGGCTTTCCCTGACTTGCTTGCCTTGAAGTTCTTGCCTCTAATTTAAAGGTTAACAGAGTCTATGTGCAGTTTTGGCTGTCCATGCTGTGTGCACAGACTTGGGATCCAAATTTACATATCCACACACCCTGTGCTGGTACATATTCAGAAGCCCAGTGCCCATTCTGCTAGGTCAAGTGCCAGAGCATCTTGTCCTTTTTTCACTCTACTATGCTGTCTTTCTGATGCAAAAAGAAGTACAATCAACTGTAAACACGTACATTGTGAAAAAGAGGCAAAGCTTTCCTGGAGAGTGGATTTTGCATCCCTGCAGTGATGGGCATGCAGTGCATCCTCAGCTGCCATCTGTATCCTAGTAAAATTGGTTTGCTGTCTTGGGAGTGGGCATCCATCAGCTCAGCAGATGTGTATGCTTCTAGTGTAGCACACCATGTAAAATAAAGGTTACCCTCCAACATGAAAGTCTCACCATCAGTTCATTTTGAATTTCAATATTCAGAGAGTGTAATCACAAGACTGACAGAATTCTGGACTAAGGTTTGACAAGTTCCTTTGTAGTTTGTGAGCCAGGAAGGAAAGAATAATAGTAAGAAAGCTAATTCTTCATTAGCTTTCCTCAAAAGCCTCGCAGAAGATTTAAAATATTGATAACATTGGTAACTTAGCTGTGTCATTTTCAATGCTCTTAACTTACAATAAATGTACAAAACTCTTCATATATAATCTGAAATGCCAAAAAGCAATTTCTGTGAATACTTCACATCATAATTCAGTTTTAGTATTTTCCATTTAAATAGTGTGATAGGGGGGGCATATCTGAAAAGAATGTAACAGCTATTAAGCATTTTAAAAACAAGCTCCAATTCTGCTTACATTCATGCACTTCACTTTGTTTTTATCCATCTCAATCATTAGTGGAATAAAATGGTTTGGGTTTAGTATACCTCTAATTTGAAGTGCTGTAGTCCTTTGTTTCAATCCGTCCTCTTCATCATCCTCTGAAAACAGCTCAGTACTTATCTCAGATTTCACTTAAGTATTTACAAGGACATCAATCTGTCTATTGGGAAATAAAAAATACAGCATGTCAAACGATTTGTTTTTAAAGACCTGAATGGCACAGAATCAGGAGATTCCTTATTAGGAGAAATTTCTTAAAGAGAGAAAGGATTTTTCTCATAGCTTTGACAAAGGTGTCAAAACTCAGAGGTTTTGTCACTTCAAACCAGCTGATTTTCTTACTCCTGTAGGGTACAGTGTTTGAGAGTACCAAGAGAATTTGTTGGCTAAAGCACTTAGTATGATGAGTCCCTTAGAGCATCCTGCATTTTCTCTTTTATTTTACTTATAGAAAAGTTTAAAGCAGCATTATTTTCAGGATTTATGTAGCTTTGATGTTTTCACATAATGGTACAAGCATGCAAAAAGGTAAGAACATTTCTCCAAAGGTTACAGTCTGCTATTGTCATAAAATTCGGAACAAAAAAGTATGGTCCTCAGACTGGGCTAGTGACAAAATTTCCTGCCTGTCTTGATTACTTGTTGTCAGAAGAAGATACTGTTCTTGTGTAACTCCAAAATGGAAAGCATTCTATGCTGAGATATCATGAGATGTGGCCAGGTCTCTGCTGCCTTTCCCCTTTTTAATCCATGTTTGTGATAAAGTCAAACAAAAAGAAAGGAGAGGACATTTTTGATTCTAAGCAAAGGCTGCAGCAGTGCAGATACAGTTCATAGGAAGCAAGAACTCACCTTTGCTTGGAATACGTAGAAATAAAAGAACACATTCCCAATACCAGGCTGTGGGATCATAACTTCAGATGGGTCGCTTTGCCACCATGGCATGTATGCTTAGGAGAAATTTTCTGTGTCTTGGGCACCTGGGGAGCTGATCTCCTAAAGCAAGAAATGGGGAGAGTTGTTTCAAATATACAAGGCCTCATTCTGGTTTCATTCATTGGAGAAAGCAAACTTACTGTTTCAGAACATAATTCATTACAGAGAACCTATACAGTAATGAAACAATATTTAAGATCTGTTTGAGATCTGAATTTCATATGTGCTTCATTTAAAAAACATACTTAAATTGAGAGAGAAAAAAGGTGAGAGTATGCACTGCAATGTACTATCACTTATGTTGACAATTTCCTCAGAGATTTAGAACAAATTAGGTAAACAAACATAACTTGATTGAAAGCCCTTCTAACCACCCTTTCCCAGAACAGAGCATTTACAGCACTCATTCACAAGTAACCACCAAAGTCAATACCCAGAGCAACAGACTGCAGGGTCTCACCATCACATTTTTTAACTTTTTAGCCAAATGAATCAAAATTTCTCATTTTTATTCTGACTTACCATATATATATGTATATATATGTATATACATGTATATGTATATATATGTGCGTGTATATGTGTGTGTGTATATATATATATATATATACATATATATATATATATACACATACACACACACACACACACGTATGAAACAGCATCATTAGTTCTTAGCAGCTAGATCTTGTTTCAGTAGTAGAGAGGGAGCCACCTCTTACTTTTTGGTGTGGTCTTTCAGAGATCTATTATTAGAGTATTACAGATAAATCCGACATACCACTCCATCTCTGCATCTTCTCTCAAGTTATTTGGTCTTCGAGATTATCTGTTAAGGACAGTATCTGACTGGGAGCTGTCCTCTGATCAAGTCATGAGGAGCTGACAATTTTTATTTTATTTTTCATGTACATCATAGAAAATAGGTTAAACTGTCTAAATAAAAGGTTTTTTCCAGATCTCAAGCTATAATAATAATAATAAAAACTATCAACCAAATGTAAACACCATCTGAAGAGAAAGACAAATAGAAACAATGTAACCTCAAACCCAATTTGTGGACACATGACAGCACAACAGTAATAGTTCTCATGAAGTTATGGCAGTAAATACTACCAGCTGACTGATTATTAGAAACAGGTGAAATAAATAGAGAGGGAGGAAAGCCAAGTATCCAAGACCTAGTTTTTTCAGAGCAATGTTTCTAGAATATTAAGACTAAAGTGCTTCAGGAAAACAGAAGGCTTACAAGTGTAATTACTATCTAGTGAGCTAGACTTCATAGTCTTAAAAACTGAGAGACTTGATATATATGGATATTTATGTTGAAACAGACAAGTAATTGTTAGCACTGTGGGAAACAGCATGAAAAAAAGAATGAGTTTCTCGCCAGTTTGAAATTAACCTCAGTATGCAGAGTTGGAGATGACATTAATGTACACATCAAGACTACAGAGATGAAGATGAGACTCTTTTATGCTTATTTATACTGATCTGTAATTTTAAACCTATTCACATTAATTCCTTTAGACTTACAACACCTTTAATGACAGAACTAAATCTTTAATGCATTTTGAATGAAAATCAGTGAAAGAGACAAATACTGTTTATTTTTTGCCCACAACATAGACAGGAGGAAGACAGAGCTTTCACATAACAAGTACTTATTGTTTTAATGTATAATATATTCATATTGTAATGGCACTCAAAGGTTCTATTAAGGTTGCAGAATTTTAGCTTACTTGATAGATTACTCATGGATTTATCACTTAGTTATAAATTAGAGTTCAAGTTACATCACTCATTGAGTTACACAAATGCTTTCCACAAGCACTTTGGATAATCCTCATCCATCAGTCACCTAAGACATACTAGTCTGCAGGCTGAATGTATTTTTAATACAGCTGTTCCAGTTTTTTTTAATGTATTTTATGTTTTTATATACTGTTTTGTAAATAGTGGCTAAAGACATCTGGAGTCCTCTTAAACTAGAAATCTGACCACAGAAAATAATATTTATAAAGCCAAACTTTTTCCCATTATCCTGAAGGCAGGAACATCTAATTATTTAATGACATGGTTGTTGTGGTTTAATCTGGCAGGGAGCTCCAGCATCACACAGCCATTCACTCACTACCCCCCATATGGGATGAGGAAGAGAATTAGAAACAAAATAGAACTTACAGATTGAGATAAAAACTATTTAAGAAAACAGAAAAGGAAAAGAGGAAAAAAAAAAATGAGATGATAACATACACATGTATGTATATATAGATCTCTACAATGCAATTACTACCCACTCATTGACTGATGTCTAGCTAACAATACAACTGCTTACAGACCATTATCCCACAAGCAACATAATGCCTCACCAACACCTACCTAATCCACAAGCTTTGACCACTCTTGACCAACTCCCTATAGCTTTATAGGCTTCCGCACACAGTCCTGTGATAAGGTACAACTCCTTGCCTGATTCAGGCCAGCTGTCCTGGCTCTGCCCCACCCCCTGCGGCAGAACAGTAAAGACAGTGACTCCTTCCTGCCAATGGTTTATCTCTGCTCTGGGTGTGTTCATATGACTTATCAGCAGCTAAAACAGTAGTGTGTTATTAATGCTATCTCAGCTGAAACCAGGACAATGATGCACTTCAATTTAAAAAGTTTCTGCCTATTCTGGCTAAGACTTCATAAATTATTAGCTTTAGCCTGCTTCATCTATTTTAAATATCTTTATTGTATGTTGACACAACACTATCTCATGTTTAAGAATATGTGCAGATTAGAAGTTGGGATGTTTCTCTTCAACACTGTGGGTTTTTTTGTTGTTGTTTGTTTGTTTTTTTTGTTTGTTTTACTTCAGACTTTGATCAACAACAGACAGAAGTAGCAAAGGGTAGGTAGCTTTGGTTTGAGGCAACATAATGAATTCATCTCCTTAATGAAGTCACCCTATCCAAGATTCCATCTAAGTCAAAAACATCATCCAGACTTAGAAAAACAAGCTTGAGTTTATTGATGAATTCCCTCAGTGAAAATAGGAAAGAAAGTTACATGAATATGCAGTATTGTATATTTAACATTACCAGAGCTCTTCAAAATTTTACGAGCACTTTAGTTTTGAATATTGAAATGTTTGTAATAATGTGAAGTGCCCTCATAATTCTAGATCACTCTATACTGCAAATCCCCAAATTCTTACTGCTGTCAATTTTCAGCTTCTTATTAACTGCAATCAACCTTCTAGTTTAGAAAGTGTCGTACTGTCTTTTTTACCAAGGTTCAAGATCTCATTCCAAATATACAGTGAAAGTATCTGGAATTGAACAGAATTCATAAAAAAGCAAAAACAGTAAGCAAACAAACCAAGACACCAACGACCATGGTAAAACTTTTTATATTAATCAAAGTAAAAACACAATATAATTTTTCATAAGTATTTCTAAGAAGGAAATTGAAGAAATAGAATACAGTTGACTCATTGTGTTGTTTTCCTTTCACTTGTTAATATGAATAGTTTTTAGAATAATCTTCTATCAAGTGCCTAATTAACTACTACTTTCTCAGTGGAAACAGTATGAGACGTTATAGTGAGATGTGCTCATGTGCCTATATAGGACTAGTTTACAAAGAAAGCACACAAAATACTGCTAGAAACATTTTTCTTTTCATCATACCCAATTACAGAATCACAGAATTGTTGAAGTTGGAAGGAATCTTCTTTTGAAGAAACTGAGTTAAACTTTCCTGTTTAAGCAGGTTTCTTGGGATTGTGTACATGCAGGTTTTGAATAACATCAGGGATGGAAATTCCACAACCAATCTGGGTGACATGTGCCAGTGTTCAGTCATCCTCACAGCAAAATGTGTTTTCTTGCGTTCAGCTGGAATTCGTGGTTTTAAGGTTGTTGCTGCCCATTGCCTCTTTTCCTGTCAATAGGCACTACTAAGAAAAGTCTGGGTCTTTCATCTAAATCATAGAATCATAGAATGGCTTGGGTTGGAAGGGACCTCAAGGATCACGAATCTCCAACCCCCCTGCCACATGCAGGGCTACCAAGCTCCATATCTAATACTAGATCAGGCTGCCCAGGGCCCCATGCAACGTGGCCTTGAATGCCTCCAGAGATGGGCCATCCACAGTCTCTCTGGGCAGCCTGTTCCAGTGCCTCACCACTCTCTCTGTAAAGAACTTCCCCCTGATATCCAACCTAAATTTTCCCTCTCTCCACATAAAAAAACATTTATGCACATTGTTAAGGCCTTCTTGAGCCTTCTCCTCTTCAGGCTGAACAGTCTAAGCTCTCTCAACATCCCTTTGTATGAAAGATGATCTGTTTCCTTAATCAACTTCATTTTTCTTCACTGGACTCAGATGAAGACTTGGTTTGATAACCCATGTCTCCATGTCTTTCTCGTACTGGCGAATACAGAACAGGAGGCAAAGCACTCCAGATGCTGCCTCACCAGTGCTGAGCAGAGAGTAGAGGGAAGAGTTTCACCTCTGTGCTTTTGTTGTTATAAGGCCGATGAGGTTCATAAAAGCACATTTGGCTTGGTTTGGGGTAATGATCACTTGGTACAGTACAATGCTATGTTTCCTCCCTTGAAATATAAAACTTAACTAATATTTGGAGCTGCCCTGGTTTCATGCCAGTGCAGTGTATTCATATATAATCTCTGTTTTCAACACCTCAATGCCACTGAACTAATCTCTTTATGTTAATCTGAAGGCAGGTTTTGTCTCTGGATTTAGAGCAAAGAAATATGACTATGGTTGAATGGGTAGTGAAATACAACTGTAAATAAAGATAAGAAACACCTTCAAGTGAGGTGTTTGTTTTTTTCTCTTTCTATGGTATTTTAAAAGATAAAACTCTGACTGACTTGCACCATTCCTTTTTACTTTTATTCCAGAAAGAAATAAGTCCACAGGCCAACAAGAAAAGGCTTGAAGAGTGGTCCTGAAGCACAACGGGAAAATACATCATATCACTGAAAATTTTTGTTTGCTTGTTTGTGAGAAGATAGATTTGCTGCAGAATTATCATCCTCTGTTTTCTTTGTGCAAATAACAATGATGGACAGCTCAATCCAGCATCATAATTCAGGTATTCATTGAAACAGGTAACGAGAGATGTGCCATCAGTGAAATTCCAAATCTACTTATAGTCAGTAATATGCAGAACTGAATATGCAAGTTTTGAGCACTATTAAAGTTTCTGTGTTTCTTTTGGGCACTTTGGCAAAGAAAATATTCATCCACTTGAGTCTGCATTGTAGGTTTTCATGGAGCTTTTGGCAGATGTAGACTCTCTTTCCCAAGAACAAGTATTACTCAGCATCAGCAGCTATTCTAATGCTCCCCACCTAAATTTTAAGACACAATACACATTCCAGGGGTGCTGGAATTATGAAGAACAAGAAATTGTTCAATTTATGCTAGAGTAAACTGTTTTGCAGTGTAACAGGTGGAACAAACTAGGTGAACTGAGATTATATCTTCCTTCATATACACTGTCAGAAAATAATGTTTTTTATAAATGAAGAATGGAAAATGACAACCTTCTCCATGTTATTTATTCAATACATTTGTTTACTTTACAGAATCTGATGGTATATTTATGACTAAGACTGTCTGCAGAAATTTTTAGGTATTTTAACAGCTCTTCAATAGATCTCAATTTTAACATTTTTACAGCACTGTTAAAAAAAGAACTGAGAGTTTTAATGGACAGTAGGTTCACGAGCGCTATCAATGCATGTTCTTCCATCTTCTGCCAGCTTGTAAGGTTCAGTACAGAGACATTTGTAGCTGCCTCTAGTGTTAATGCATTTAGCAGTTGGAGAGCATGGTGGATTAATTTCATTTTCACACTCATTGATGTCTGCAAAACAAACAAACAGTGATCAATAATCATTACAAATTAGAGAAGGATTAATAACTTATACACACCTGCTACAAGTATTCGTAAGTGAATTTTTGTGCATTACACATTGATATTCATTGCTTTTATCTTTTTTTTTTTAATTTGTTTTTAACTTTTTGAGCTGAATGGTTTTATGTCCTAAGACTTCAAGTTCCTCTATAAACTTTATTTATACCATGCTTTATAGAAGTAATGAAAAAGTAGTAACACTGAAATGGTTCTATACGTTTCCAGACATTATTTTGAATAGTCTAGGATTCAGGTTAGATTTGGATATATCTGTGATACTACTGAAAAAATTATTGCTCCTAGAAGGTATATAAATTCTGTGAAATGGCAATATCTTGACAGAATGATGAGCGGATGAACAATTATCCATTTTTATCCATTTGAAGATGCACATAAATGCATTTTCCTTGAGGCCATTCAAGTCCTTTTGCTTTCAGTCTCATGCAATGAAAGGGGAATCAGTGTGGAGTGCAGGAAAGAACACAATGGGAGAAAGAATGTAGTCTTTCTCATATTTCTGCATCTCTCTTCTGTGTAATATTTGCTTACACAACTTCATTTGGTTGCCTAAAAACATCCAGCACTGTTTTAGATTGTTTCCCATCAGTGCTGTGCGATATTTGCCAGCATGTTCGACACCTCAGATTCCTTGCCTTGGGAAACACTGTAAGCCCATATGTAGACAACTCCCTCAGCCTTCAGTGCCTTCTCTTTTTGGTTATATTCCTTTCCTTTCATTCTCTACCACATTTTTTTATCTGGTACGAGCTGTCTACTCAGCTTTTTTTTTNGAAAGCGACCCTGTAAAAATAGTTTACTGGCTTAGCTTTACATTGTCGCTCAGACCACTTGGGGAAATCTGTCACTGAAAATGGGATCAAACCTGATCCTTTCTTAAATTTTAATACAAAGCAGCAGCTGTGTCCAAAGCTAACTGTCAACTGAGACAGTCGAAAGAGTAATCACGCAAGGAATCATCTTAAATTTACAAATCCTTAAGAAATACTATCTCCCATAATGCCTCTATGAAGTAGTAAACTAGTCTGTTGTTCAGGATGAAGTGTCCTTAGTAATTATTACACCTTCAAGACCACATTTTACTTTAATTCTCACTGATTTCATCACTGGGAAAGAAAAACCTGAACGGACTTTTTCTGCGCTGTAATTCAGAGGTTCTATTTCAGCTCATATTTATGTTATCTGTTAACTAACTAAATGGTTTTATGGCCATGAAATAGTGTATGTCAGATCTAACCAGCCTACCCTACTGCTCAAAGACTGTGGTACTTTATTAAAGCAGAGTAAACACAGTTATCTATCCAATCTAAGATGGCACTTATTATAAAGGTAGCACAATCTAGCACTAAATGTCTTCCTGAATCAATAGAAATGATTTCTATCGAAGCCAAAGTTAGTAAGCAGGAATTAACAGCTCTCAAATTTCTATGCTTTTGTCAGCAGGCCACTCTGTCTTTTCCAGAGAAGCATATAATTTTGAAACCATCTGCAGAAATGCTAAGCTCTATCCTCCTCATTATATTGCTTGACTTATTCTTAATTTGCTGAACATTTAGAAGAATGGGAACACATTGCACAGACATGCATGGGACAAAGTATTTTCTACTGTAAAACTGAAGTAGCATCTGCATAAGTGGGGTTTGATGGCTTTCTTTTAATAAAGGCATTTCTTATTTAATACATGCAGCAGCTTGTTTTGCTATAGCAGATATAAAGTCTTTTGTTTACATTGCTGAACATATTAAAAGAAACTAGGACAAGGAATGATTCATTCATGTAAGTTATTTATTCAGTTTGTAGCCAGAATATTAGTCTACTGAAAAGATTTTATTATAATTCATTTAACAGCTTTATTTCTTTATGTGGGTGGGATTCAGTGAATAAATAGGATATGAATAAAGGAAAGCGCTGCAAATTTCTTTTGACTTCTGATATGCCAGGTATGCAATTAGAATCATTAGCTTTCTATTCTGCTATCACAGAAATACTGATAAGCACACTGTATTGCAGATCAGCTGCAGCCTGTACATTCAAAGTAATTTAACACTGTCCATAATATATTCCTAAATACAGCCTTTTCAGGTTTGATTTTCTCTCACGTTTTTATGAGGAGCAACAGTTTGAGTATGAATATAGAAATACACACACACACATATATATCATTAAGAACATTCTCATTAGGAATATGAACATTGAGAGAATTCATCCTTCATAGCAGTGAAGAGGGAACGTCTTGCAACAAAATATTTGCCATATTCTTTCTCTCAATCCTCCTTTCAATAGCAAAAATAGAGCAAAAAGAGGAGAGAAAATAGTAAATAAATTATCAGAAAATTATTCTTTTTTAAAATGTTCATGAAATGTCTTTTAACTGATTTCTTACTGTTCCACTTTTCTACCTGCAGAAGTAATTCACTTCTGTCAGATTTTTTCATTGATATTTGAGGAATGGAATTTGGAATAGAATGATAACTAAATTGCTTAATTTCTCTTGTATTCAGAGAGAGTCACCTTTGCTTAACTTACTGAGATAACACACCAACTACAAGAGCTGAGTTCACTTTGTATCTAGAGTGTCCATTGAATCACTTTAGGAAAATGACTTAAACAACAGTCTGATTCATCATTACATTGAATGTAGGAAGGACTAATGTATAATACAGACTTGGTTTTGGTTTTTTTTTTTTTTTCCTGCTGGTTGTTAATTGACATTTCCCTATCACCAAACCTAATGATGAATCAGCACAGGTAGAGATTAAGATAGCAACTCTGGACCACGGAAAGTTTTGCATTATCGTATCATCACACTTATAAACCTAGCAGACTGACTATCTTTGTCTTACACACTGCAGTCATTTACGAGGAACACAAAGGAAAAATGACATTAAAACAATACATTTCAAGACAAGAAATGAAAGGAGTTCACTTCTCTTAAACAGTGTTAGATGAGCTTTTAGAAAACCCAGAAATAAATACATATATCCAGAGAGATACCTATGCAAACAGGAGCCTGAAAGTTCCAGCCTTTACTTGTGCAGGTCAATTGCTCTTCTCCTTGTAACTGAAATCCATGTCGACAAGAATAAGTCACTGTAGATTTTCCAAATTCTGAACAATATACAAAATTACCATTTTCTACATGCTTTGGTGTTCCACACATTTCTTCTACAAATAAAAAATCACATTTTAAAAACATACCAGCTTACCTTCAAAAATGGACATTATTCTCCTTTACTGCTATAAATTAACTTCAGTGAAATTACTCACATGCTTTAAGATGATAAAGAATTTAATTGTTCATTTCTGGACAAGAATTTATATGGAATTCCCCAGGTCCGACTTACAATTCTTGTAAAAATAATTTTACCTCCAAATAGTGTGGTCTACAGAGATCTTAGTTAATGTATTTTCTATACTTCTAAGAACTCCTGCCCCAGTTAGCATAATGTTTGTGTATTTCACAAAGCCATCTGTTTTATCAAGATGAAGATGGCAGACAGTATCCTTTTACAGAGGAGGAAATTGAGAAAGGAGAGAAAGATCTAGATCCCATTTCTAAGTGACAGAAATGCTAAAGCTCCATGACAGATCAGGAACTCAAGACCTGCATAATCACAGTCAGTGCTCTAACTACAGGTTACTCTCTCTCCCATCAGAAAAAAAAGAAAGATAATTACCAAATTACCTTCCTGAAAGATTTCTTGCCAAGCTTCTAAATTCATTCCATCTATATTACTACAATGTTTAAAATCCTGTGGAAACTTTCCAAGTTGAAAGGCATCTACTGGCACATCAGAAATCCCTGTGTTGTCACAAATCACACGAGACAAGGAGTGTTTTTTGAGTTCATTCTTTTGAGCTTCAGTGAAAACATTATCATTTTCCCACCAAAATCTGGAAAGGTTGATATAAATATTTTTAAACAATTAAATTCAAAGAGCTGATTACTCTTACTGTCAGAGTATCCTACATAAGAAGACATAAAAGAAATAATTATAACAAAATGTAAGTGGATACAAGAATAATAAATGGAAACTCCATAATCTGCAGGTTTGCATATCCATCTTACAAGTCACAGGAAGGCTGTTGTGAGTCTGAGGTACTGATCATCTCAGGTGGTTTGTTAAAGTAAGATATGTAGAACTACTAATTAATTCACATGTCCGGAGTTGCTTGTAGCCAGAAAAGAAAGTTGCAGTACTGAGAGAAAAAAAAAAAATTGATGCAAATTATTTGAATTGGATAATTAATCTTATGCAAACCAGCATTCTTATGCATTCATAAATTGTTTTAAACATAATTACAGGAGAATCGCAGCAGTAGCCATAATAGATACACACCATAACATTTGAACTCATCTTGCCATTACAAGTTATTGCTTAATGCTTCTCTGTATAACATGGAGTTCTTCATTTGCTAAGAAGTTGTAGGTATATAGACTACTTATAGCAGAATGTTGTCAGTAATTGTGTTTTTGATCCCATATTAGAGAGACGAGCTGTTTCTTCCTTTTGGTCACACCAGCAACGTGCTGGCAGATGGAAAGAATTGGTGGAAAGGTGTATCTATTATACATCTACAATATATGTATGTGTATATGCACATGTACAAATAATTATAAAAACAATAAGAGGCTAAGTGAGAAACTGAAACACTGAAAAAGAAAAAAGATAAACAAGATATAAATTTTATAACAAAGAAAGGGATACTCCATGAAAGATCACAGAGACTGTGTTTGTTGCAGTTTTACACATAAAGATGTAATGAATAGAAAATAATATTTTTGTAGAGATTGATAGCACATCTGTATTTAGCCATGTTAAGAACTGCTATATTGCTAAAATAATTCCCAGTGGTGCTCAGGATAGATGGAGTTTTCCCTATTGATAGGCAGGATCTGGGCTAACATGACCTAGGACCATCACCTGTAGAGTATGGATGTGATCACCAGTTGGTCTCAGATTTAACACAGGACTTGTTCATCTGTAATACTGGAGGAAAAACACTGGTATTTCTGAAGATGTCTGCACTTTTAATGTTTACATCCCTCTGATGAGAAGGGAACCGCAATGTTGGCTGTGGACCTTGTGCAAAACCTGCATGTGTATCATGTGTTAAATTTACACAAACACCTTGTAACTGTTCAATGAAAAGTGAGAAGCCTAATAATCCCTTTTGTGCTCTGGGAAACGTAGGGGCTGTTAGTGTGCCCTGGGAGGCTTTTCAGGACTAGTTTCACTTTTCTGCTAACAGAAGTATACTCAGAAGTCCAAAGCAACTCGAGTCATAAAATTCACTTAAATAAACTGTCTGTGTGTGGAATTTTGCAGAACCAGCTTTAGATAGAGGCAAATAGTTGCCTACAGTGGGACAGTCTGAAGAGACAACTCTCATGCTCTGCCTGTGTTGGAGTAGGATGAAATCTACATGACCAAGGATAGGTCAAATGTTCCATAATACAGAAGCAGTATGATAAGAAGTACAGAAGAGAGTGGGGGGCTGGAGAGAGAAGAAAAGGTGTTTCTCTTCTGCTTCCCACCTACACAGTGTCCCAAACTTCTCAGAACATTCTGAAATGTCACTGACTGTTCCTGGACCCCTTCTTATAACCAAAGTCATCAAACGCTTTGCACTACTCAGCTCCCCTACACCCTTCAGTTCCCTCTTTCATTAAAAGCTGTTCTACTTTCATCAGAAAATTCAGTTTTATCTGCACTGCTGAGAAGGTTTGAGCAGATCATTATTTTTAATCTACCCAGCAACTAGATGATTGCTCTAATAAAGGTTGCTCCAGCAGATCTGTAACGAGTCATGAAAATTTTACAGGTGAATTTTGCAAGATTAGAGTTAAAAAAAAAAAAAGAAAAAAAAAGAAGAAGAAAAATACAAATAGAGGCACAATCCTTTTATGCTAAGAATGTAAAGTCAAGTACAAAGTCTTTATCCTGTTATTTCAAACCCTGAGATCAGATAAGGATTCAGAGCAGGAACAGAAAAGAAGGTAACAGTTGATAGAACAAAAACAATTGTTTCCAGGTAATTTGGCTAAACTAAAGACAGGCTAAGGTCAAACCCAGCATAAGAGCCAGGGTTTATTACACTGGTGAAATAATTTGTTTTTTTCATCAGGATACTGACAGTAGATTTTAAGGTTATGAGGATGGCATTCAGTCAGTTAAAAATTCCACTTAGTCTTGATTTATGAACTTAAATTGGTAACTTCAAAAAGATGTTTTGAAATTCCTACTTACTAACATGTAGGTTTATCTAACAAATAGGTTTATCTGGTATGAATGTAGTATTACTAATGCAAATACAATATCCAACACATTATGCAGCAAGCCACTGCAATGAATTTTAGACTTTTTCATTCTTATGCTTACTCTATGACAACTACAACATGTTGTTATGCACTCTTAACTTTCTTAAATAGTTCCACATCATAGTCTCAATATGATATGGACATTTCACACTTCAGTTAGCAGACACGAAATTTATAGCATAAACTTGAGGCGTTCTTTTACTATTAGAACTACTCTTTTCTCGGTTTAAAGATAACACATTAAATTATGCTTAAGTTTAATTAATGTTAGTAGTATAATGTGACACTAGATAAAAGAAGAAAGTCTGGAAGGGCCTCAATAGATCATCATTCTCCAGATAGAATCATAGAATCATAGAATCACAAGGTTGGAAAGGACCTACAAGATCATCTAGTCCAACCATCCACCCATTACCATTGCTACCACAAGCCACTAAACCATATCTCATAGCTCCTGATCCAGATGTCTCTTGAACACTGCCAGGGACGGTGACTCCACCACCTCCCTGGGTAGGCCATGTCAGTGCCCAACCACTCTCTGAGAGAAAAAGATTTTCCTTATGTCTAGTCTAAACTCTATCTACTAAAGATAGAGTCAAGGATGCCATTACAATTCAGAAAACTTACAACCATGCCTTTTATTGCAACTGGAATGTTTGTTGTCTATATGGCTTGTATTAATAAGATACTAACTTTGATAAATATTGCTTTTTTTTCTGTGAGCTAATTAATTAACATTTTTTAAAGTTCAGATTTAAATTCTGTCTCAGATACTTATTTAAGTAATGGCTTCTTTCCACAGCAGTGACTTCTGAGAGGAGTGTAAAGAAGCAAAAGGGCCAGATGTACTTAAACACCACTGCTAAGGTGGTGTGAGTAGTTTAAAATTAGTCTTCTCATGAGATTCAAAATTGCTGCCACAAGTATATGACAAAAATGAAAAACAAAGGTTAGTTTTATAATTGCTTCAGGAACAGAAGTAAGAAAGATAAAAGCAGCATCTCAAACCCTTTTGAAGCCTGAAATAGCATTTCTTCTGCCTTCCTGGTATGAAGTGTTGTATCAGCACAAGACAGACCATGGTGGCAGTTGTAGAGGACTAGGTGAAGTGACAACCTCTTCTGGTGTGTCTGATGTGGCAGTTCTGGGAGCACTCTGCATTCCTGATACCCATAAGACCACGTACCCAGTGTTTTTATTTACCTTTCTACGAAGACTAACTGCAACTCTCCACCTCTCTCCTATGAATTTTCTGTGGAAAATGTTGAGATCCTTTCAGTTAAGGATCCTCAGCCTCAGGGGTTGGATAGTTAAGATCTGTACATCCATTCACACAGAAGGAGATGTGTTCCTGGCACAATTAACTGCTGCTGGCACCTTGAATTTCCACCAGAATTTCAAAGTTGGGCATCTCAGTGTTATAGAAACAATCCTGATGTCTGAATTTGAGACTATATGCAGATCAAAGAAGAATAACGAAAGGTTTACCCATGAAAACTGGAGAGACAAATGCAAAAATTAGGTATTGGCAGTGAATAATTTGTTTACATGATTAAAAGTATGTTTAAGCATCATAATGCCTTACATGCAAAGAAGTATCCACATGTATCTGTAAATGACAATTGCTGCTGAGTGGTATGCAAAAGATTCAGCATCATGAATAAACTTACCGATCACCATCCCGTAGTGCTTTCATTTGCTTTCCAATTAAACAGGCAAAGAGGGGACCTGTTCTAGCACCTGGAAGAAAGTCTTCTACTAAACCACCAAGCCAAACATCAATATTGCTAAGATGACGATACAATTCCATGATTTTTTCAGTAACTTTCTGATTAGTTATTATTGTATTCAGGTCAGTTTGAGTTTCCAGTTTTGGTAAGCCACAGAATTCTCGCCAGTCATTATAACCTATAAATATGATGATTAAAAGCAAGATTACATTTCTATTACGCATGATATTTGAAATTAATGCATTCAAAAGCACTGGATTCTGACAACCTTAATTACAGTCATGGACAGTTATTACTAAAAATAGTCTTGGTGTTATTGGTTAAAATGATTGGAGAAATTACAGCAGGATCTGCAGCTACAAGGTATACAAATATTACATCATTCTCATGAAGGAAGACAAGAGTTTAAGTTCTCCCATATTTAAGCAATGCAAATATGAAATAAAGGGATATATTTTGAGCTAACCCAGGCAGAAGCATTCATTTTGTTTGGAGATTTTCAGATCCAGGAATACAGGATTTGGATGAAGAACAGGGGAAAAAACAACAACAACAAAAACAAACAAACAAACAAACAAAAAAACCAAACCCTAAACAACCCTAAATTCCGTTAGCACCTAAAGCTCTTTACTAAGGAGACCGTTGTAGGACATGTCTAGTTCCCTGGAAAATAATTTTTTTCCATTTCTTTTATATCACTGCAATTAACTTTCCCCACCTCCCAGTAAAACTTGCATTTCTGGTCCTGGAGACAAAAACTCCATTTCTACTCCTATTTGGCTAAGACTTTTAAACTCCAGGCTAGAGTCAGACTTCATTTCTACTGGCCAGGCCCGTATTCCTAGCTACAGACTCACACAGCTTTAACAGCAGAAATTGAGAGGTTTGTCATCCAGAAATTAACAACCTTAGTTAATCAGTCACTTGTATTCTGTGGGTAGGACATCAGGCTCAGAGCATAAAAGGGCGACCACGTTTGTTCCTTATTCATGCAGACAAGTGGTCTGATCAGGTAGGGGATCAGGATGCAGTTTTACAAAACAAATGAGAGTCTCTGTCTGCTTTGCAGTGTTGTGGCCTCTGCATTTAGAGACTGTGGCACACTTACAGGAGATTTTTACACAGGACTGTGAACATACTGTATGTTTTATCAGCTGTTGTGATTAAATTGATCCAGGCTCCAGCATAGTCTTCCTCTAACTCTGTACACCCATGGTCTGGTGGGCTCATGGTCCTTGACTATTAGTTCAACCTTACCCTGGGCTAACTGGAGCAAGAAATCTAATGCAAAAAGTGGGCAGACTGGGGAGGTTATTTTAATTTCAAATGCTGGGGAATAATTTTTTTCCATCAAAGTTGAAAATATTGGCTTCTTGTATTTTAAAGAGACTTGAGTTATGTTTCCTATAAAAAAGCTGTTACTTAAAAACTTACAATTACACCCCAAATACAAACATTGATAGCTCAGTTGCTGATTGGAAGAAGATTTAAGAAAAATCAATAGACCTGGGAGTCCATGATCACGGCCACGCTGTAAATTCAGTGATGCTAAATCAAGTGAACCATTATTGGACAACACAAACAGCTTATCTGTTAACTCTTCATTCATCAGTTGACCTTGCACCTGCAGTTTTGCTGGATGTGCAAGAAGACCCCTTATCAATGGATCCAAGCCTCCTTCAAACACAAAAATAATATAATGTTATAGCATGTATATAAACCACTATAATGTTCTCAACAAATGTGAATGCATATATGCTTCTCTGTTTTTAGACATTGGCCATGTAGCCTTTTACATTAAAAAAAAAAAAAGAAAAGCAAAAATTTACTTAAGATCGAAATTGTGGTAATACAATGAAAATGTTCCACCTGCTTCCTCTGGGATACAAAATTTGGCAATCTGATAATACATTTATCCACAAAAAATGCATACAAAAGACCAATTTATTGTCAATCTATCAGTCTGTTTCAATCTGGAGAGTAATCTATTTTATTAAGAGAACTATTTACCTAAAATAATTGTTTCAGTTAGTATTAATTCCATGGAATTCATAGACCTAAATCAGTGGTGCAGTTAAATAAATGTTTTTATTCCTAATTTAAGACCAGCAACATTAAAGAAACTGTAATATTTATGGTAAAAGCAAACAAGACAAGATAAAGAAACACACAAACAACAAAAACAGTTTAAATAAAAACTTACCTTCTTTGATAAGCCTCCAAGGACTAAAGAAAACTTCATGCAAATGAAGATTTGGGAGTTCTGGATCATCTAAATACTGTGCATTCAATCGTCTTACTATCGGTTGGATTGTTGCATGACCAAAACGAAAAGCAGCTGTTGCAAATACGTTAGAAACTGTAGGATTCACTGTAGGATCATAACCTTTATAAAGGCCAATATACTGATTAAAAGCATCTGGGCCAATGATTTTGGGAATATAATCTCTTAAAGTAATAATCTGAAGAAAAAAAAAAAAAAGAAACATCATTCAGTGTTTTGACAGATGAATGGTAATGATTCCTGTGTAGAGAATGCCTTTTTCATCACTCATTTGTTCCTAAGCCTGACTAACAGCAATGTTAATTTGAAAGTTACAAGACGTTAGTACTTCATTGTGTAGTCTGGAAAAAATGATGGAGAAAACCAGTGGCAAAATTCAGTACATAGTACACTAACCAGACTCATTTAGCATCCTACAATAATGCTAGACAAAAACCTACTGGGCAGATTACCAGTATTGCTCCCTTCCAGTTCAAGTGGGTAAATCCAGCTCACAAGAGCTCTGCTGAGATTTAAAGCCTAGGCATAAGCTATAATGCCCATGAATGGCTGTTAATATGCACAGATTCTATTTTCAGGCATATATATGTGACACAAATCCTCTTTTCTGAATATTTAAAATGACCAGGCTTTGAAATACTGGTTCTGAGAATCCTTTAGTAGACATTTTATGCTAAAGTCTATAGACTCATAAAAACACACTTCAAAAATGAAAATGGTGATAAACACTTTCTGCCAAATGTTTATGTAATATAATATTACAAAATAATATTACTATTACATGAAAAAAGTATATGAGTACTTCTCTCTCTCTCTCTCTCTCTCACACACACACACACACAAAAAGATGTAATAAGATTTACTACACCAAATAAAATGAAAGTGTGTTATAGGTTAAATATTACACTGCACTCAATAAAGCACAAAGGGATGAATCTAAAGCATAGTGAATTCAATAATATACATTATAGATTCAGTATGATGTGCAAGAAAATACAGAGAAAAATTTACTTTGAGCTTGGTGTAGAGCTTTTGTATTGAAAAGCTAGCTGTCACAAAATTAGGAACTGAGAAACTTGTATCTTTATTTTAGGCATGACAAAGAGGCAAGAAAGCCCCTGCAGAGTTCAGTTACTTTTCTCATAAGGCAGGGGTAACATCTTTATATTTGCAGGTATTTGAGGTTAGGTCATGCAGCGAACACAATATTTGAAAGACAGTAGGTGAGGAGTCCTTTTAGAGCTTCCTAAATACAGCATACAACAAAATTCAAATAATTGCTGGAAATTAATACTGACATAGTCATTTGAGAAGTTAACCTTTTGCTACATTCACAAAGATTTTGCAAGACAACAATTCTTCCTAAATTGAGATTTAGTTAGTTTTTACAGGCAAGATATGACACATTGTCTTGTCATTTCAAAGGGAGAAATACAGAATTTCAAATCCTGGTTCATCTTGACTTGGGGTCAAGTGTGACTTGTAAGTAAGAATGAGGCAGGTGTAACACAAATCCAAAAGCATGGGTAGAAAAGGATATAAGTACATGTTAACAGCTGTGCAAAGATTTTAAATAAGATTAGATCAGTTCTGATATGACAAACATCCTGATACGGCAATTTTTTTAATTTTTTTTTTTTTTTTTGGCTCTTTTTAAATGAAATCCCAGGCTAAGCAGCACATTAAGGCTGGATTGCCCAAACGAAAGGTCAATTCAAAATTTTAATTTGCTCCAGGTACAAGATCTTAATTTCAAATTTCCTTGGCAGCAAAAGAGGAATTGTTGTTTCAAAACATGAGAATTAAAAGGCTAAAGGTAAGAAGGAGTCATATGCCTGCTTTCAACTAGGCGAGACATATGTATGATGGAAACTTATGGTTTCTAAATAAGACTCCACCAAGTAGAGGTGAGTTTTAGACAATACAGACTAGGATGATACAGCAGAAAAAAAAAAAAAAAGAATCTGGAATCTGACAGAGAACTGTATTTAAAGTATATCAGCATGTAGCATCCTCTATACAGACTCTGAACAATCTTAATTTGTCTGCGTGAAGACAAGGATAAACTCACTGTAACTGACATTTTTTAAGTGCTAGAGAAGGAATAAATAGATCACAAACAAAAAAATATTTTTCTTAAAATTATTTGGCATGAACTCCTCCCTGCTATGACAGAATTATTTGAAAGATTTGAAATAATTGAGTTTCTTCTGTGGAAACAAAGGAACATTCTTGTCTGAAAATATGTCAGTAAAATTAGAGCTAGCAAGTGGTAATTCTTTATAGAAAAGGCATTACAAGAAACTACAATGAACTATGCTACCATTTATTACTTATTTTGAGTCTCTTTATGAGCAATAAGTTTGGTTTGGGTGTTTGCAACAGCGTAAGAGCTTTATGTGGGTATAGTGGGTCTGAACCTGCAAGGTATTGAGTGGTCTCAGCTCCTTGTAACATTTATAACATTAGTGCTAATCCAATTTCCTCTTAGGAGACATCTGACATCTGACAGCATCAGCTCAGATTTACGGAGAAGCCTCATTAAGAAATTAATTTTAATCAATAATGTAAATATTTCTACTGTCTCATGTCTGTAATTGCTTCAATTGTACAACTTAGTAGAAAAAAATGAAAAATGGCCATTGTTTTTTAAACAGAAGCTCAGTTTTTAAATGACTTTAATAACCAATATGATCAGAAAGTAACAGGGATTAAGAGTATTTGTATATTATTCATTTAGTTGTGTCTGAGAAAAGAAAATTATGATTTCCTAGCAATACAACCAAAGATTTGGTAATTATACAGACAGAAACAGAATCTAAATGATTAGCAGACTGTCAGAAAAGGTTTTGTATGTATTTGTCATAGCATCACTAAATCCTGACCTGCAAACTCAACAGTATACAAAGTCAAACAGGCTGTTTGTGTAAAAAGTACTATCCTTCTCATTCAGAAAGCAGAATTATATCAGGGATTCTGAAATGTCCTTAGGAACTCAGGCAGCATTCTGACTGGATTTCCCTCTACGATGGACCACCTTCAGCAGAATTCTTCCATACATTTTGATTGTTAATTGAAACTCTCAACTTATTTTTGAGAGTTTTCTTTGTTCATGTCAAAAGCTATTTCAAATGAGGTGCAAAGATGAAAATTCATATCACTTACTTCCTCATTAGGTTCAGCAGACTTTTCAAAACCCCTCAAGCATTTTCCAAAAAAGTTGTGAATAAAGTTACAATGGATTGAAAGGAAGATAAAAAGAACTCTGTTAAAGAGAATATAAAAATATATGAATGACTGTAAGAAAAAAGTAAGGCTCATAGGACAACTAATCTTTGCCACTGGCCAGAGGCGACTGCAAAAAATAGCATCTCACTGAGATAGCAAAGAGCCAATTAACTCAAGCTCCTGTGCTTGGGAAAGATTGCAGAAATTGTACAGAACATTCAAACATAGCAACACTGTGTAATCTCTTAAAGTGCTATGAACAGTTGGTTTGAAATTCTTATGGTTATATTCAAAGATTTACAGATGACACTGAAATCCTAAACGCTTTCCTAAAGAATGACTGTAAAACAGTTTAAGTTTTAATAAAAAATGAACACATTTTTATAGTTCAGTAAATAGTCTGAACTATACTTTCTATGAGAATGACAGTGTGCAACATATTTTTTTTATAATATATATCATTTATCTATTTATCATTCATCATTTCATAAAGTTTAAGCTCTGAGAGGAGTTACTAATCATCCAATTTCACAAACAAGTTTCATTCAAGTCACCTGCAGGAGAGACCCATTTTAAGCTCATGTATAAGTACATGGGGGAGAAGTAAGGATGCAAGATGCTTAGAAAACACAAGTAAGTATAGAAAGAAGTGAAACATTGAAAGCTAAATTCAGTTGACAACTACACTTGTTATCTACTGGCTGTAACAGAATCAGTTCAGAGATCCTTCTTTGAAATCACAGTAATTCAAAGAGAACTTAAATCAGATTGATCTGTATCCTGCATCGCTCTTTGACTAGTATCTCCTCATTCGACATTCACAAGTCAAATGGCACATCAGAGTAAAACTGGTACACATGCATGCATTTTCAACTCTCAAACCATAAATGTATGTTGTGGATTAACCTGGCAGGAACCTCAGCACCGCACACAAAGTTCTTTGCTCACTCTCCTACATTCCCCAATGGAATATGGGAGAGAATCGGGGAAAAAAAAACAAAACAACAAAATAGATCTTGTGGGATGAGATAAAAGCCATTTACTAAGACAGAAATGACAAGGAAAAAAATGCATAATAGTAATTTTGATCATATAAATGTGCAGGTGATGCACAAGCAGTTGCTCACCGCCCACTGATTGATGCCCAGCCAGTCCCCAAGCCCAGCCAAGTGTTTTTTTGCATGATGCCATATGGTATGGAATATTTCTTTGTCCACTTGACTTCTGTCCTCTCCCAGCTCCTTGTGCCCTCAAACCAACCCTTTGCTGGCCGGGCATCACATGAACCTGTAAAACTGAAATGTCCTTGGCACTTGTACAGCAACATCTAAAACAGTCTGTTATCAACAGTGTTTTTTCTCCTAAAGCCAAAACATAGCATCATACCAGACATTATGAAGGGATGTTTGTCCTGTTTTGTCTATACTTTTTGTTTAAAGGAAGAACAAATTTTAACTATTGTCTTTCAAATAACTTGAAAGGAGGAGTCCTTCCAACTTTAATAATTCTGTGATTCTGTACACTAATTTTTCTCATTTGGACATCTCAGAACAAAATAGGAATAACTAAAACAAGGAGTTAGTTTCACTTCATTTAGCAGATGACAATGAAAAATGTCTATTTGCATAAAACACTCTTCAGTCAGGGTATACATTTTTAGTACAGCATATTGCAGAGTTATGGTTGAGAGTTAAGCATGTGTCATTCACATTCAAGAAGAGAATCGAATTAATCACTGTTGTGGCTTACGTAAACAACTACTTTTCAAAGAAGCATGTCTACAATGCAACAAAAAGATATCAACAGGCAGTAGCTTTGTCAAACTCCTATTATTAAACTTTTGTCACTAGAGCTATTTATGCTGATAAAAAATATCTAGGAGGAAAAGCATGGTCTAGGGAGAGATTTTTTTAAAATTTCCTTAGTCTAGAAAGAAAGGAAGGCTTTTTGTTCAATTCTCTGTAATTACACACCCACAGGTAAAAATTACACTTGAAATTATTCATTCAAAAAAGAGAGGATTTGAGAAATGCATAGCAACTGAAACAAAATTTTAGAGTGGAAATTTCAAGATAACTTCAACTAGAGTTGTCATCAGTTTGCTGGTTAACATTCCACATTAATAGAGAGACTGCAATTACCTCCCTTGAATGAATATCTCTGAACCAGCCAGATATAACTGAAACACAGTTCTAATGAGCCATAAGCAAATCTCATTATTCTGTGATACTGGCTGAGATAATGAGTAGCCTAGATTTATGCGGTATAATGCTTTGCACAAAGAATTTTCTTTCAGGCCATAATATTACTGGACACAGTTCAGAAATAGTTGAACACGCAGAGGTCTATTTTGGATTTTCATTTTTCTTCTAACAAATTCTAATAACCATTCTGACTCATCAATGAAATTATTTGATGCAAATAGCTTGTTTACATCAAAGCTGATTACATGATTAATATAAGTAAAATATTTTTAAATGAATGCAAAATTTTTAGATTTCATTTTTCTCTTCACTAAAACTTCTGAAAGAATAAAGAAGAAGTGTCTTATTGCAATAGAGAAATTTTTCTACCCCCTCTTCCAATTAACTTTCAAAAAGGTCATGTTTTGATACCAAATAATCTGTTTCCAAGAATCAGAAAGCATATGAAAGTCAACTAGCTTTCAGTTTATCTTGGTTCTGATATAATACTAATGATGAATCTCCATTAACACAAAAGCCCTAGTCAGAATTGGAGAAATGTCAGATGGATTAGCCTGCTTATCCAAGCCATCAAAAAGGGGCTGACGGGACCAGCTATTCCCTGAGACCACTAAAGAGATTGGTTAGACCACAAACCTGAGGATGAAAGATAAAACAGCGAAAGAAACTGTCCCCTGAATGTCAGGCATGCTAAAGGAGTGATGGCTGAGAGGAGGTAGCACTAACTGTGGAAGGCAGGGAGGAGAGAATCTGTGTAGAATTTTGCATGCTATGTTTTAAGGGGACTGTTAGAATATGTGAGATGCTAGGGAATTCAGGAACAGTACAAAAGGTGAACAAAGGGAGAGGTTAAGGGACTGGGAAGGAACAAGCATGGGAAAATAGAGGGAGAAGGGGGTAAAAGGGGTTGTTTGAGCTTGAAGAGTTTCCTGATAAGTGTGCTTATCTGACAGAGCCCTGTGCTTGATTGCTGCAATTTATGCTATATTCTGCAGGAGAAGAAGGAGAATTGTGAGAAAAACACAAGCCTGCATAACTATCTCAGGAAGAAAAGGGGAAAAGAAAGGGGAAATGAAAAAGGAAAAAGGGGAAAGAGGGAAGAGGGAAGAGGGAAGAGAAGAGTTGGAGATTAGACCCTGAAGTTTCATTAATACAGCACTGAGAAATTCACAAGTATTTTTACACAGAGCAACTACTTGTTTATATAGTTACCATAAGAAAGTAAATATTTTGGGCACTATGTAAATGCAGAGACATAGTTTTTTAATTATTTCCTTCACCAAAAACTACAAAGAAATGTAGCTAAAAGAGCTTCTTTAGACTTCAACAGATAAAATAGACAAGGGAGAAATATGCAGAAATATGAAGAAAAGTAGAAATGGCCATAAAATCAGGGCACTGAGATCTGAGGTCTGAATAAGGAGGACATTGCATTCGGGGAAGTATAAGACAGAGCAAACTTTAAACATGCCAGATGGGAAGCATAGAAAGTTGGCACAAAGTAAGCAGCATGATCTCTGAAACCACTCATGGAAACATATTTGAAGTTCTGTGATTGATTCTACGCTAGGATATTCACTGCAATGTGTCAATAAACAAATAGGCAGCCCACCTGATGGAGAGCTCCAACAATTTTCCGTGCTTCTTGGTAGACAGTCTCAGTGCTCCAGTGGCTGTTGATGGCTTTGAGGGCCCGGGCCAAGCGGTTGTGCTCTCTCAGCCACAGTGTGTGCATGGCTGTCAATGATGTGACCTCACTCGATCGGCTGTCCCCAGCCATAAAGCATTCAATCCTTTCATCTTCACTTGCATTTGAGTCCTGTGCACAAGGTGATGGAACCCGGCCTGTAAAAGGCAGGTATTCCTGACCATTATCATGATGTTTACTGTTGACTCTGAGAAGGCCTTCTTCACTTGTTAAATTCCTCAGCTTGTTTTCAACAGTGGAAGTGCTGCCATAGACAGTAGAAGCATCAATGAAAGAGGTTAAACCATTGATCTGTTGTCTTGGATTTAGGGCTGATAGATTTCCAAAGAGAATACTGTGATCACCAGTGCCACATGTAGGAGATGAGCGGTAGAAGGGCAGGCAATCCATCCTTTTGGATAATGTGTCATTGGCTGTTACCTATATAACAAAAACATGCAATTTCTGAGCTGAAGGCAACATAGATGTTGAATTAAGTTTTGCATAAGTATTTCCATCCATGGTCTCCATTTTCAGTTGTTTCCCACGTCTAAGTAAGAGTGTAACATTCTCTAAACTCACAGAGATGGTCTTCTCTCTCCTCAGATTTAAGTGAAAAGATGGTTCAACAACTTTCAAGAAAAGACAGAAATAAATTAAAACGTGTGCTCTATCATTAGATCAAATTACTGATGTAACAACTTTTGAATAGTTCTATGCCTGAATTAGCCCATCTTTACATTTAAAATTCATCACAAAATGTATCACAGTGGAGATGTGAACATCTGGTCAAATTACGATCTGCTGAGCACCAAGTGAAACAGCAGGTTCACATGTTTACATAAAAAAGTAATGAAGAGTTTCAATGTCTGCAGGAGCATGATATAAGAGCATTGTTTCAATACTCAATTTTAATCTGGTGACAAAACTAAAAAAGGCATACATAGTTATTCACTCTGCCTTCTGCTGGTCCTTCAAGCATTCTCCCGCATTATTTTATGGGGACAGCTTTTCTTAGAAGTTTTACATCATAGAGTTACAGAGATTTTTGAGTTGGAAGAGATACTTAAGGGTCATCCAGTCCAGCTCCCCTGCAGTGAAGAGGGACACCTACATCTAGATCAGATTGCTCAGAGCCCCATTCAGCCTGACCTTCTTGACTGTCTTTATAAAAAGCAAAGAATGCTCTTTATATTCCTCCCAAGCAAAAGCCTTCCCAGTGCTTTGAACCTCAGACAGCCAAGAGGCTCAGGTGAATGGTGATCCAGTGTTTCTCTGCTAGTCAGCATTGATATAGATTGGTTCAGACTATTGCTCAGTCAGCTACTCCAAATTCAGGTAACGGGCATGGGAGAGATGTGTGGAAATTATCTAATGGAATCTTGCGGTACAAGTAAGGGTATGAGGGGAGAATATAGCCCAAATCAGACAGCTGGAAGGTTTGCCACAGGTGAACATACAGAAAGATATGTGAATAGCTTAACAGCTGTAGGAACTGTAGCAGAGATGTTGGAGGGGAAGAGAGAAATGGAAGAAAGGTTTTATGTGCACTGTATGATATTTAAGAGGAAGGCTCAGATGAGCAATTCTATTTCAAAGAACAGAGTTCGTATCTAAATAAAAAATCACCAAGTTTCTAAACGACTAAAATCTATCTTCATTGTCAAATGCATATTTGACATTATGACCTTTGTTTTTTTTTTTGAAAAATACATTATTTCCAAATGGTAATAGCTCTTCATTGTGCATCAACAATGAGTCATAGCAGTGAGTTAGTTCCAGGAGTTTTAGAAAGATTAATATCAATTAAAAATGTTACCAAATGATAGATTCTGAGTTTTGGGGAATATAAAACTTTTTTTTTTTTTTAACCAGCTGGTCAACATGAAATAGATATAGGAAGCACTAAATTTGCTTCAGTATCTGAAAAGAAAAATGTCTTCAAATAATTGACTAATAGTAAATAAATATTTTGTGTGGAAATGTGAGCAAATCCTTTTCCTTTGTATTTTCTTGCTGTTCACATTTGAAAACTCCTTGGCAGAATATGGTTAATACTGCAGATGTTATATAAAATGATACAATTTCTTCTTCGTACTTCTAAAAACAAAGGGACTAGTCATTAAATTGGGAATAAAATATCAGGGCAACTTTGGAATAGAATTAATGAGTTTATTTAACAAAAACCTTACCTCACTTATTATACCAAGTAATTTTCTTAGTACTGAGAACTTGTGACAGCAGGGATTGATATCAATAAAACATTTAGGTTAAGAAAATATTTCATATGTTTTTAAAGTTTTGTTTGGTGAAGAACTTCTACAAATATTTCTACACGTTAGGTATTAACAAATTAAAGTAGGTTATTTTAGAGGGAAATGCCTAATTTATTATCATTTTTCTTTCCTTCACTGATTGCTAAAGTGAGTAATTTTACTCCCTTGGATTTGCCATATAGTATTTTTCTCTATGATTAGATCTCTTGCTATTATTGTGGCTTCTTTTTCTCTTCAGTTGGTAATGTAAGCAGGAAGATCATTTCACAGTACAGATACCTGAACTTGACAGCCACAGTGTTGTATGTATTTGAGTGCCTTCTGCTTCTAGTTAAGAGGAAAGCCTGGAAAAAATCAGGTATCACTGGGGAAAATGTAAGAGTCGCCTTTAAGTTGTTGAGCAGTGTGGCTCACAACAAAACATATCAACAGTGAATGAAGTTCATAGTGAATAATCCTCGGTTAACTGCCTCTGCAATTTCAATTCAAATTGTTCTGTGCCCCAGTGGAGAAAAGCAGCAGTAATGAGCATTAAGGGACTGCAGAACTGTATAATGTAGTCTTTTCCCTTTTCATGGGATAAGCAGCATGCAGCCAGCAGCTGAATGTGCAAATAAGAGATTTCTTATGTTATTATTCAAATTACATTAGAAATAATCAGAGAAAAATAAAAGTTTTTTCCTTTTGAAATGATTATAGAATAACATTTTTCTCCAGCACTAAATTTGTATCATCTTTTTCTTTTCCTTGTATAATTCTGAAGAGAAAAATATCAGAAATAAATCCATCTCTGGCCACAGTTGTTTTCCTGGTACAGCTGCATGCTGATTTAAACCAATTAAATGTTAACAGTTATGCATGATAGAATCTGCTTACAGCAAAATTTTTCAATGTGTAGGAATCAGTTATTGTTTCAGGAGACCACAATGTCTAGGCCACGACCGCATTTAAATAAAAACCTTTCTTGCTGTGAATTTGTTCTGTGTCAAACAGTCTCTTTGAAAATAATTTTTGCTGTTCTTAAGCAAAAGAAAACTTAGTTATGGTTAAGAAATTTTGTCCTCAAGGAAGACATAAATCTGTGATCTTGGACATGAAGATTGGAAAAGTCAGTGGTCCCATCTAACAGCTAGTTGCTACCTCTGAAATGCAGAAGAAAAGGCAGATACTCTGCTGGCTGTTGAACACACAGACTGATCTGTTCTTAGCTAGGACAGGAACTTGCCATATTATATGATACCTTTTGCAAATCACTTCACTTCTTTGTTTCTCTCTTTCTTTTCCAGCTTTTCTGTAGCGGAACTAACCAAATGAAAGCATTTCAGGATCATATCTTATTATATTTATGTGCTATGCCTATCTTAATGTCGGCAATGTAATTAATATTGAATAAAGACAGTAGTTATCCTGTGAAAGTCTTTCTAGTGCTTCACTGTGGCTCAGCTCTAGCCTAAAACAATCATTGGAAGAATGACAAATTCTCAGCATCCCACTTCCATGTGTCAGGCCTTAAAAAAGTAGTTTATTATTATTGTTGTTCATACTATGGCATTCCAAAGAGATACAGATAATGTCCCAGAAGATAAGTACAGGCTCAATGTGAGAATCGCTGAGTGACTCTCTATAGCCTTTATTATGAAATGTCCAGAACAGGAAATCATAATGTTTCCTGCTAATCTATAAATAATTTACTTAAACTTGTCATTAATAGTAATGCATTTTTGTAAATTTCAACCTTTGAACTGTATTGTCTCATAAAATTTTCCAGACATCTTTCCTAACCTGCACAGCCAAGAGCTGCCTTTCCCAAGTGAAAGCCCTGGAGCAGCATATGGCTGAGCACATTTGTCCTCTCATGTGTTTGAATCTTCCCTTGAGTGCCGCTGTTCTAGGTACACAGCAAGAGTGCAAACAGCAGCCTCTGCGTTCGCATTGTTGGATAATTCATCACATGTTTCCATACCTTTGGAAACCAGCTGTAGTGTCTTCATATAAAAAATGAATGTATGAAACTAACCATGGCTGTTTTCCAAATATTTGACAGGTAGATGTTAGCTTTACCGAAGATTTGCCAAGAGTAGTCACAAAATATTAGATATATAATAAAAGCAAAAGCACCACCGTCTTCATATCTGTCCTTCTTTAAGCTGTGAATAACAGAGGAATAAAATGAGGCTGAAAATTAATGGAACTATAGTAAAGTAATGAATCCACAAGTCAGGAAACTTATCTAAAACAGGATTGCATCTGAATTTCTTTTTTTTTTCTTTCCCATGGCCATTCTGGCTGACAGACACTGAATCCCAAAGGTGATCATGAGTTCTGTCATGACCCCACTCCTCTGCTAGGCTATATAATACTGAGCAAGAGCAGCTCCTGGGCCAGATTCAAAGCTAAATTTAGGACATGTACATGTAATTTGTCTTCACAGCAAGTTGAAACATACTTGGTGATGAAACTCTCCACAACACCAAGATAGAAACAGGACTTACGCCCTTCGTTTAGATCTTCTTCCTATACTGCAATGCTTCTGATACATGGGCAATGTTAGCTTAGGAGTCTTTTGTAGAAGATCCCTTAAACTGCTTCCTCTTTGAGTTGATGGAATTTCTAGGCAGCTTAAACTAGTCAGAGGTCAATGACTACACTCCCGTGGTTCCTGTGATTCATGTTTGATTCAAATTATGAACAACAGTATGAGCCTGTTCTCAATTTAAAAGTCTAATTACTAATTACTTTTTATGAGTATGAGGGCTTTTACTTTCACATGAGAATGAGGGCCTTTTGAAGTTAAAGATCAGTACTGGTTGCACATATGTCACGTAGAAAAACAAGAATCATAGTCTTTCAAAGATTTTGCAGTTTTATATCTACAGTATTGTAAGCAAACCATATTTTATAAATGGGATACAATACGTAACCATATTCTGTCACATGGTGGAATCACCCTCTACCTCCTTCATCAGGTGATGTGAAGCATTGCTTATCAGGGATGGGCTTTCTGCTCATAAAGGAATGGGAATATTTCTATGACTATTAATTAAGAGCATAAAGACAGGAAATCACGTACTAGCCAAAAGATGGAAATTTGAGGCAGATAGAAACCAGTACATTTTTGCCATTGTGGCTAAATCGGGTTAACCAGTCACTCATACATTAAATACTTAAGATATATCTGAGAATTTGACTTCCTAAGACGTCTGTGTTCTTTCTGAACACTCTCAAGCTATGACTGCTGACTTTCAATAGTCCAAATCTCTAAGAGAGAATAAATTTACCTGACTGTGGTAAAAATGCAGGCAGTCATTAATTTCACTTAGCACTCCTCAAGGATTATCTCACTGACTGGAAGATGAGCCACCTTTCAACACAGGGCCTAATTCAGTTCTCATCACAGTCAGAAGAATATTTTTCTTTGTGTTTAACTGAAGTGGAATAAGGCACTTAAATCAAAAGTAGACTCTGGTACACTCATCAGTTACATCAGTTACATTTTGTTATGGGAAAAAAGTTTTCTACTCTAATGGAACTTGCACCCTATGCAAACTTCAGTGCATAAAGAAGCTGATCAGTAATTAAGCTCTAGCCCAATTAAAAGTAATTTACATCGCTCTGAAAACAAATTCATGCATCAGTCCAAGGGTTATGATATGCATGAGTCCCTCCTGCAGAATAAAGTAATGGTCTGTGTTTTGAGAAACAAAAAACGTATTTTGACTTTGCTACTTTCTTTTTCTTTTTCTTTTTCTTTTTGAATGAAAGAATGCCTGTACTTTCAAATTAATTGACAAGATAAAATTCTATATTTATACCAGTTTATGCTCCTTCTAATTCCCTAACAAGCTTTGAATTGAATTTTCCATCTATACAAAGCAAAGATGTGATATATGTAAGTTTCAGCAACTCCTTGGAGATTGTTTTATATGTACATTGAAAATATATCTTTCTGCAAAAGTTTGCATTAGCTGCTGGAAATATCTTTGCTTGCACTGAGTGAAGGTAAAATCCTTTCACTTTACCTGGCTGGCAATTTAAAAAACAGAATTATTTATTATCTATTTCTCTATTTTCTAGGATAGAATTCAGAACGCTGACACATGAAAACAATAACACTAAGGGAGGCAGAAGGTTTCTGCCACAGAAAATGTGTTTTCTGACACAGAAAAATATATTTGTACTAAGTACTGTAGCTATAGTTTGTTATCTCTGTAAAGCAATTTAAATCCGTACCTGTTTAATTTTATAATTACACTAGATATCAATATTTCTATCACCATCTGCTGTATTATTGATGATCTATCCATTTCCCTTGCAATTATTTTAGCAAATGTATATCTCTAATGTATTTTACGTTACTCACCTGTTTAGAGCCTGGAATTTGTCTTGAAGAAATTAATTTAAAATCTTACCTTTATCGGAAAGCATGGATTTTGTCTTTCACATGTCATCTGGCACTCCTTTCCAGTTAAAAAGGTGGTTCTACTTATGCTCTGAGGTGTGAATGAAATGTCATGGTCTATGTACTGTCCCCACACCATAATGATGTCAGAATATAGGTTGTCTTCGGTGACAGCCTCATTAGATGCGTGAATTATCTTTCTTGTCACCTCTCGAACCTGGGAAAAGAACTAATTTACCTTGAGTGTCAAGTAGTACTTACTTCTCACAATCTGATAACACACTAAAATCAGGATGAACAGTAATAAAAGCTATCTATCTCCTCCCACAGCCCTTCCTTGGAATACTTCATATTGTAGAGTACTTTTAATGGCCTGCTTGAAGAAAAGAAAAAAAAAAGAAAACAAAGCCAAAATCTGACAGTGTTAGTTCTGTTCAGGAGCTGAAACACCGGTGCCCAATGGAGATTTAAGATGTTTCAGTTAAGTTTTTTCTATGTATTTGCCAAATGAGCTATGTATCTTTGATCTGTTTCTTCCCAGAGAATTTTGCAAACCTTGTGCATTTTTTATACTGCCTATAAGTTTTCTTTCTATTTTTTTTCTCTTTTCTTTTCCTTTAACAAATGGATTCTGCTGAGCAACCTCAGATCAGCATGGATACGCAGCAGTTCTGGGCTGTTCTGCATAAAGAGAGCATCTTATGCAGCCCAGAAGACAGGCATGGTAGCAAATACATGGTAGCTGGAAACTCTGCTTCATTTCCAGGCAAGGAGAAGCCTCAAAGTATTTCCTGAATCACTTCTGTGAAAATTGCACACAGATACAGATGCTCTTAGAGGGAACATGTGGAGACACCAATGCTATATGCTCAGCTGACATTGATCACTAACGGAAGCCATTGGAGCAAAATCAGCAGTCAGTTTGATATGATTAGGATATTGATATTATTCACAAATTCCTCCCTCATGCGGCAAAACATTTCATCAATTATGAGTCAAGCAGCTGAAAGGGCAGCACATAAAGTAGAGTAAAAGTCTGTAATAAATATGAGGGTTATATAAGGGATGCATAAGGCAGATAAATGGAATTGGTGAGGACAAGAGGCAACATGGGACTTGCTAAGAACACCAGTCTTTATACTGAAATAGTCAAGTGTAGAGATACATGGCACTCATCAGAAATACATGTCCTTATATGAGTATTTGAATGACTTTGATGGTCACAAGTCTCAAACTTTTTTCTTCGAGTTCGGAAGATTTTCTAATTGGAGTTAAATTTCTCAACTATGTTCTGTTCTATCACTTTACAATAATCCTCAACTTCAAAGAATCATAAAATCATAGAATCATAAAATGGCTTATGTTGGAAGAGATCTTAAAGATCCTTGAGCTCCCACTCCCTGTCATGGGCAGAGTTGCCAATCACTAGATCAGGCTGCATCACCCAATCTGGCCTTGAACATCTCCAGGTTGGACTTATACCTTACATTCATTTTATTTACTTGTTTCTTTTTAAAGATTATGAGTAGTTAGTCAATAGTAAAAAAAAAGGATGAAATAATGTAAATGGGGAAAAACAGCTATGGCACTAGTTTTATCATATCTTCAAATTAAAACACAGAAGCTTTCTGGTTGTCAGATATGATCAGATTCTATGAAACCATGTAAGATTTTTTAAATGTGTTTTACTTCACAAGTATGTACTCTAATGAATCTAAAAATAGGCAGTTCGTAAAGCCTGGAAATTTGCTTGTGCAAATGTCAGATTTTCCTCTCCAAGCACTAAATTATGTAGCTTAGAGATCATGTTATTTAATTAATAACATGAGTTGCAGGTGACATTAACACTAAATTCTCTTCTTCATCCTTATTAAACATGTGTAAAAAGACTTTGAGCCCATTAAAAGTCAAGTTTCAAGAAATGATGACAAACCAGGAATAGTAAGTCTAGCTCAAATCATTGTACACTGCAGTGGGGAATTTTTCACTCATTCCCCTACGCAGATACTTTTTGTTCAAACTTTCCTCCCTGCTATTTTCTAAGCCTACAGGCTGCAAAGATTTGTAAATACTGCAGTCTTCTCAGATTAGTAAATTGAACTTTCTAAAAAAAAAAATTCTGGTTTGATAGTAATATTTTTCAACTAAGGTATGTTAATCAACGTGGTAACATTGTGTATTTGTACACATATAATACATATAGATTGCACATGTTGTATATGCATTATATTTATTCAGTTAACAGCCATTCTTGTCCTCCTTTCCTGAATAAGGAGTCATAAAATCATCAGCATATTTATGTTGGAACAAAATTCTGGAGACCAAGCGGTGCAAGTTTCTGTTACAAGAAGGAAATAGGCTATTTAGAGCTCCAAGCTCTAAATCAAGCTCTTGGCTCTTAGATCTTTCCCATGAGGGATACTCCAGAAGTAGTCTAGTTAGTTTATTGTGACATTTAATTGTTCTCACAGCAAAGCCTTTTTCTTATATCAAGAAAAAATATGGAGCAACTTGTAGCTGTTGGCTCTTGCTTTGCCAGTGTGCATCACGATGTAGAAAGTACCTTCCTCTTTCTGTAATGGCCTCTTCAGCATGAGGTCCACCCTATGGTTCCTTTTCTCAAGACTGAGCAATAACGACCCCGTGCCTACTGGTGCCCTGCAACTGAAGGGAGTCCTGCCTGCTCTTTCTATGGTCCAGCTTCTTTTGCTATTTGATTTCTTGATGTAAATGGAGGCTTTTTGTGGCAGATATGTTTATAGCCAATGTTTCACATGGTATACTTTCTAACCAGGGGTAGCTGGACTCCATTGTATCGAACGCTGGGATCCCATCCTCGAGGTTGACTGAGTCCATCTTCATAAGTTGGTGGGAGCCATCTAGCCAAGGCGGTGTTGGATGCTCCCCATCTAGTATGTTCCCTGGGAAAAAAAGAAGAAAACAAACAAACAAAGAAAAACTGCGCACAAAGAACCTTCACCTCTGAATAATTCTGAATATAAAATAATCATAAGCCAAAGGACACTATTTCCTTGTAACAAGATGTTCGTATAATGATCTCGGCAAAGGAATCAATTATTGGTCTTCTTGTATGCCAACATCAATTTAACAAGAAGGGATGCTATCTGACTCATGTTTCTAATTTATGTCGGTTACCTTTTGATGTCTTTGAAATACTTGCCCACGTTGTGACTTCCTGATAATGAAATTACATTCCTATGGAGTCAGAAATACTGTTAAGGGCTTTTGCATTTTTAAAAAGATGCTTGTTTAGAGGAATAGCTTGGGAATCAAGATTTAGGAGAATATGATGGAGACTTACTATAAAAGTGAAGAAAGCTTAAAAGAAAAAATGGGTACTAGTCATACAGAGGTGATCATTTAACACTATCTAAGAAGAAAGAAGAATGAAAGAATGATGGCTTAAGCTGTTGGATTCAGTGGCAAAGCTCCTTTTGGTTGCATCTGTTTTTTGGGAAGGCCTATGAACAAGCCTAAGCTCTGGTATGCATTTAGTTGTTAACATCATCCAGCATTTCTCCAATCAAAACCTGGCTGTGCACACCTTGGGATTAGTGCAGACCAGTTCTCCATGCTGCAGTCAGACTTTTTGGAAGAAGGTAGGAGTGTAAAATGGCTCAGACAAGAGTTTAAGTGCAAAAGAATGTAGACAGCAGTAAGGTCATTCTTGATTAAATAGTCATGAAATTATTAATGGTCTTTTTATTTATTATTTCAGTCATTGAGTCCTGGGCCTGGCCCAGTTAGTTTTCCTACTATCATGAAAATTTCTATTGCATTTTCCCTAAGTGGAGAATATTTTCGGTGTTTTTTTATTGTTTGTTGATTTGCTTTACATGATGTGTGCAATAAATTTTATAATTGCTAAATATATAAGATATTAACAAGGAGAAATACAGTTCTAGAAATGTATGCAGTGATCTCTGACAGTTAGTAGAAATATAGCATGTTATAACCTTGTTTATATTTCTATTGGGTACTAAAGGGGGAGCAGTTACTTTATTAATCCTTCATTGATCTCTAGCACACTGATATGACTCAATTTGCCAAGTAATATGATAGAGTAGTGCACTTAATTATCCACAATAATTGATATTTGAAGATTGAAGTATGTTTCAATAAAACATTCAAATTAGTTACAGTTGATTTGTCTCTATTGAAATTGCATAAAATACTGCACATAGTGTAGTGCTATTTCACTCAATTAAAAATAATGAAATGTTAATTTTGCTGCTTAACTAGTGATTTTTCTCCTGATTGCTTTTATATTGTAGCAGCTCACTGGAATGCTATTTTAGTAAAACCCCTCTCAGATGCCTTGTTATTATTCTATTAAACATGTTAATGTCTTGGAATCTTGCATAAGTTATAAATATTTTATCGGGGTAGATGAAATAATGAGAATTTGGTATCATTATACACTTACAGAGTACTCAAATTTGATAATGATACATTCTGTTTATGGGAAGTGGAACTTTTCTTCACTTGTGAAACAGTAGAATTAAACGATCTGGATATTGTTTTGACTCCTTTAGGAGGAAACTAGAATTTTGAGATACTGATTACTATCCAGATTTATGTCTTTTGAATGACACCTAGCTTCTATTTAAGTGAAGCAGCCATTCTAAAGGAAACATCTCAATTTATTTTCATAGTCAATGGATTCAATCAGGATTGGTCATTCTTTACCTTGGGTGTACCATATTCAAACCCATAACTCCTATAGTATTAGAGCTTCAAACTGACCATCAGGTCCTTGCCCGACAAAACCATTAAAGGCACAAAAATGAAACAAAAATCTGACAGATAAATTTCCTCCTAGATGCTCAAATAGCAAGCATAAAAAAAATTTAATAAAGTCATCTAAACTCCTGACATCAACTCAGAAAAAGAGACACTTTGTGAGTGCCATCCTGTCATCCTATACTATCTCTCACTATTAGGAACAACTGAAGACACAATCTTGCAGTAGACGTATCAGTACCTCAGAAAGATAAGATTAGAGCACGTTAATTTGCACCATGAGATGCCTTTCTTTGAGTACCTGTAATTTCTCTACCTTTGAATCACTTTTATTGCCCTAAACATTAAAAAAACACACAGATCAATGCAGTTAGTTGGGATAAAAATGAACAAACAAACAGACGAAACCAACTTGGTTGTACCTTATCTTCCAGTTCTCTTAATTATTATTGTACATTTATGTTGCTTATTACCCACACATAAGCCTTCAGACACACAGAAAAAGTAAAATTTGTTGATATGTGTTATTAGTGAATGAGGATAATGATATTGCTGGGAATGTTTGATGTCATGACAATATTCTTCGAAGAAAGCCACACTCATGCTGTTCTGTTATGCCTTTGTTCTAGGAATTTTATGCAGAAATAAACTCTGTGCTGGCAGAAGAAATATTCTGTAATTGTGATGATCCTCCCAAATATGCAAATTGACCAAGCAAAGAATCTGTTAAGAAATTCCATGCTTACTTTTAAATATATTTAACCAGTTTTTGTTTTTTTTTTTCTTACAGGCCAATTAATTTCACTGTGAATTTTGTTTTTAAATGCTACCTAAGAAATGCAGGATTTTCTGACCTAAAGCACAGTTGTACATTCCTACTGGGTAACTAAAATCATTAATATAATTAAATGCTTTCCACAGAAATTGCAGCTGTAAAACAGGGAAAACTATGGGCCAGTACTTTTTGTTAATGTTTGAAGTTTTAAGTTGGCTTACATTATAGAATTTGTTGTTTACATTATAGTATAATGGACCTTTTCAGCTGATGTACTTCAGAAAAGCTTGAGGTATTTCAAGGTACTCACAAAGTTTTAGACTAAACCTGATGGTTTCAAAGTCTCTGGTTTTTTTTTGTTTGTTTGTTTGTTTGTTACCTTGCACCTTCTACAGATGTTTTAAGTGAAGAGTCTAAAATAAGACAAATGTGAAATATAGTTTAAACAGTGGTTTGCTACAAGCACACAACTATACAAAGTAGAAACTAAACTAAAGACTAACCAGACCCTGTGGATCATAGTTACTCCAGCCAATTTTAGAAACCTCTATACACATCCTTGTATTACTAGAGTTACCACAGAGAAAACGATGTTTTAATTTACCCACAACTGTTATTCTCTCCAGAAATGAAGAGAAAGACCTCAGCAACAATGCCTGCATATTAGAAGCTTCAGCTGTGTGCTTATATTTGGCCGCTTGGCCAATATTTTGAAGCTCCAACAGAGTTGTCAGTGCAAATATTATATTAACTGTTAGTTCAGATTCCAAGCAATTCTGCAAGTGCCTGGGGGAATTCATGTATATCCAGATAGATTTATAACATTGATGCATATTGGGTTGTGTCCTTTCAACAAAGAGCTTAACATGCACATTCCTTACAAATGACTTGTGATGCAGAAATACCGATTCATCTCATTAAAACTGAGTGATTGAATAATAAAACTGCAGAATGTTACCAGTGTTCAGTCACCGTATTGCAGAATGCCTAAACCTGTGTAATGATAATGGTCTTCCATTTACAGCTCTGCAGTAGCGTATGATCGCAGCCTGCCTTTCCATTTGTGACCTTAAGCCTAGGTATCCCGAGGCTAAATATAAATACCCTTTATCTTTATACTTGAAAGGTCTCTTATTTTCTGTTTTACATCCTAATTGTATTGAAGTATTTTGAAAATATAGTCACATATGTTACGGTGAGTTTTGTAGGAAATAATCCTGACTTATATTAGGGTAAAAGTAGATAATAAGTAAACAATAAACATTCAGATAGCCAATCAGCACATTCATAAAAATAGATATATAAAACTAAATATATGACCTAGAATTTTTATGTGTATGTTCACTTAGTATTAAGGTTGTGAGAGAATAAAAAAATGAGAATCTACTTGTTTTTCTTATTGCTTACTGTGAAGAAGTAATTCTTTTCTGTTCAATATTGTTTTAATCTAATGAAAGATGGAAGTTGGGTTAGAATTCAATCTGCTTAATTTGTATAGAAAAAGACATCTACTGAATAAGTCCACCCTATGTTTAAAGCTCCTTACATTATCTTAGAAGCTTTCAAAGGGAGAGCCTCTCTGCAAATATTAGTGTACTAAATTTGAGATGAAGAGTCTCTACCCCCGGGAGCTTTAAGAGGCGCCTCATTTAGGGAGACACTGATGTCTAATGATTGAACTCATCCACCCAGTTTCTCTAGGAAAAATAAAGGTAAATTATTGAGTTTAAAGAAAAAGAAAGAGAAAAAAAGAAAGGAAGGAAGAAAGAAAGGGAGAAAGAAAGAGGAAAGATTTTTCAGGGCATAATCCTTATCATACATACCTGTTATTGCAGGCACCAGTGATGAGTCGATACTTATTAGCTAAGCAATTGTTTGGACATTTTGGTGGCAACATATAAGGCAGACATCCAGAAATGTTAGCAATCATAGTAAGCAGACCAGCTGATAAAAGATCTGTAAGGAAGAACCCAAATATTCTGTTGAAATATGGCTTCTATGGGAGAAAAGACATTATTGTCAGCAACAATTACAGCATTTTCTTTTCTTTCTAGGAAAGAGCATTAGTTAGATGTGCTGCAGTAGGTAGTCTTAGGGACTTAGAGGAGATATAAAGTGAAAGGGAAGAGCTATTTTTATTATCTCATGAATAGAGAATAAAAGGGAAGCCATCCATCCATAGCTGAGACCTGAGGTGGACCTGCTCCTTTCGCTCCTTTAATCTTCTCCTCTCTGCATTCTCTTTTCTTTCCATGTATTGTGGTCACATCATTTGGCGAGTCCTTATACTTAAAACAAAGGTGTAAAAAAATGTTGCTCAGGAGCAGATGTATATACCAATGAACAAAATCTTGGGACGGGAAGGATAATGAAAATTAAAGTTAGGATAGCTGACTACATAGCAACAAGCAGGTGGGAGAGGAATAGAATTATTGCCCAGAATTTGAGGGCTAGGGAAAAACAGGCTGCATTTCTTCCAAGGAAGGACTCACAGTGTGAGTCCTTCTGATGAGGGGCAAATTCGTATTACTCTGTGAGCTGGCAACCACTCTCACACACATATGTATGTAGATACATGAAGGGCAGGTTGGAATTAAAGGTGCAAATCAAGGAAGAGCAGCATCCTTCCTGAAACTCTTGCCTTTCAAACTGAGTGTAACCTTCATGTGGCAAAACAAAATGGTAGAAGCAGCAAGTGACTATTGTCCCTGCCTCCTCACTGCCTGCTGCAGGTCAGCCAGTCCCACCACTTACCTCTTTTGCTCATCCAACCCCAAACTAAACTGATTTAATCCATTAATCAAGTGAAAAATGTAAGTCAGAAACAAACAAAGAAAACAGGTTCAAGAGTCAAATCAGTTGAAATATGCTCCACTTAGCAACTAGAATCTGTGCAAGGTAGTGGTGAGAGCAGAGAGAGAATGGTTGTTTGACCAGCTATATAATGTTGCTATTATGTCCTAGCTACCCATGTTAAATTTGTGGGTAGAGATGCATTCACATGTTAGTTCAGGTTCAAAGTCATGCTCAGAATCCAATTCCCACCATCAGTATTTCTTAGGTGTTGATTCATTCATATGTTTGCTTTAAAATGTTTTGGTTTTCATTTCACAGAAAACTACCCTTTGACATGGCAAACAAAATGCATTGGGTCTATCCAACTTCTGTGCAAATTGCTTTAGTTCTGTAAATTTATGAGTTTTGTACACTTTGTGACTTAAAAATTCTAGTTCTTTTGAAACTGTACAAGTAGAAAGATCACTGTATCTCTGTGAGTCTGTAAATGTATAAATATACACATACACAAATAGAAATATTTATAGTTCTACAAAAGTCCCATTCATTTAGTAAGCCAGATGTTTCCTTGAGAAAAAAAAAAAAAAAGAAAAAAAGGAAAAAAAAGAAAAAAGATAACTCTAGATCTTTATGTTTGTCTACAACACTCTAATGCTTCAATATCTTGAAAAATATTGTCATGGTCTAATATCAAGATAGAGAATACAGATTATAAATCTCCAGCTTGCTTTAAGCAAAGGAATTATATTTGAAGGAAAAAAAAATCTGAATTTTTGGCTTCCCTGACACCAGGGACTCATCTTGAAATTAATCTTGAAATTCATCTTGAACAGCAACAAGAACTTTACTTAGATAATTATACATCACTGAACTTTCTTGATTACCTCCTTTTATTTCTCCATCTAACATGAAAAACAGTTGAAATATAAACAAAGTGAAAGCAAATTTGCAACTGCAATGTATTATTAAATTAATTTTGGAAATATGAAAATATTTTCTTAAAATGAACTATCTGTAAGACCATCTATTTCCAGAGGTAATATATTTCAAAGTGCCAGTGTCATACAGTGATAGGAATTGTATTATTTCGCTTGTAAGCTCTTTGTCTCAGAAGCACTAAACCCAAAAATATTTCACTATAAACAAGAAGTTTGGAACAATGCAGATATGCAAGACTATTTATAGACAATATGGTCATGAGTTCACAGGATGCCAATAGCAAAGTGCTGCTTTCCTCAACTGTAGGAACACAGTCAACTCTTCAGTAAAGAAAAAGGTAAAACAGTGACTACATGGGGTGCTTTTAAGAACAGGGAGAGCATCCTGGCCCCAGGATGTGGACAAGATATGTATATCTGCCTAAAGTAAAAAGTAAAAAAAGTTAGTACAATTTTAATAATCTAAAATACAATATTCAAGAAATCAACAGGGATTTTTACTGATTTGTTTACCAGTTGGATGCAAAGAACGCTTGTACTTCTGGCAAACTTTTTGTTTCAACACTTGTATTGACACTTCCATTCGTTCTGCTGCTTGGGAAATATCTTGACTGTCTTGTTCAGGAAATTTTGAGAAGGCCAGCAGTGAAGTAGGACTTGCTATTCCCTTTCCTTGGATATTTCTATGATAAAAATAAAAGAGTAAACTCATTAATAGGTGTGCTTGTCTACATTGGGTATATTCTAAGTTTGAGGCATAACTTGATCAAAGGATGTACTGGGAAAGCAAAATTGAAAACTACATTTTTACTCTGTTTTGCAAGGAGAATTCTGAAAACGGCCCTTCTGTTGAGCACACACAACAGTGTTAAAGTTTGTGTGAAGGTGTCAGGACGAAACAGAAACTGGTATGGTGGACAAAGTCTGCAGCACAAAGTAGCTGAGAAGACTCATGCAGAATAATCACAGTATAGAATTCCTCCTACTGAGACATCTAAGTGAGTAGGCTTCATTTTTATGTAACATTTAATATCACTGACCACCTCAGTCATTTCAAATAGATTCATGACTTGCCCTATCACCAAGGAAACAACCACAGTTTTCTAGATACTGTCTGCAGCTGACAATTAGAAACACGTTTCCTCTCAGAGATGGTCCAGACACCTGCCTTGTAGTGATTAGCTGTAGATGGAGTTTCAGCATTTAGTTTAGCAGGAGTTAATTACATAGTTACATGGCAATATGTTACTTAACCAGTCTGACCTTACCTTTAACTTTAAGCAGATCATGTTTGATTAGAGAACATCTTTTCAACTTAAACATAAGAAAAACAGAATCACAGAATCATAGAATGGTTTGGGTTGGAAGGAACTTTAAATATTACCTAGTTCCAAACCACCTGCCAATGGAAGGGACACCTTCCACTAGACCAAGTTACTCAAAATCCCACCCAAATGGGCCTTGAACACTTTCAGTGATGGGGCATCCTCAGCTTCTCTTGGCAACATTCTCCAGTGCCACATCACTCTCAGAGTGAAGAATTTCTTCCTTATATCTAATTTAAATCTACCTTCTTTCATTTTAAAGCCATTACCACTTGTCCTAGCACTATATGCCTGTGTAAAAAGTCACTATCCAGTTTTCTTGTAGACATCCCTTAGGCAATGTAAGGCCACAATGAGGTCTCTGCAGAACCTTCTCTTCTACAGGTTGACTAACCTTGTCTCTCTCAGCCTCACTACATAAGAAAATTATTCCAGCTCTCTGATCATCATGTTGCTCCTCTGGACACACTTCAGCAGGCTCATGTCCTTCTATCTCTGGAGGCATAGAATGCACCCTCAGCAAGATTGCTGATGATATGAAGCTGGGAGGAGTGGCTCACACACCAGAAGGCTGTGCTGCCATTCAGTGTGACCTGGACAGACTGGAGAGCTGGGAGATGGGGGGGAACCTTAAGGGGTTCAACAAGAACGAGTGCAGCGTCCTACATCTGGGGACAAATAACCTCATGCCTCAGTACAGTTTGAAAGGTGACATGCTAGAAAGGAGTAGGATCTTTCTCCTATGGAGAAGGACCTGGGTGTCCTGGTGGACAACAGGATGACCATGAGTTGGCAGTGTGCCCTTGTGGCTGAGAAGGCCAATGGTATCCTGGGATAAGTTATAAAGAGTGGCCAGCAGGTCAAGAGAGGTGACCCTCACCCTCTTCTCTGCCCTGGTGACACCACATCTGGGGTACTGCATCTAGTTTTGGGCTCTCCAATTCAAGAAAGACAGGGAATTTCTAGAGAGAATCCAGTGGAGGGACACAAAGATTATTAGAGGCCTGGTGCATCTCCGTTATGAAGAAAGGCTGAGGGACCTGGGACTGTTCAGACTGGAGAAGACTGAGAGGGGATCTTATCAATGCTTATAAATGCCTACTGGGCGGGAGTCAAGTGACTTCAAAGGCTTTCCTAGATGTTGAATGTGTCCTTGATACAAGAGTCTTAGCCTTCTCAATTATCCTTTACACAGAAACTATTCCTGTCCTTTCAGGAAAAGAACATGAGAACTGATCTGACTTTGAGACTGAGCTATCCTGCTCCTCAGCAGTATGTTCTTCAAGTTTTTTAATATAGAATTAGGAATTTTGCTGGGAAACTGGAGTATTAAAAGTCCTGAAATATCTAGTAAGTCAGAAGAAAAGAAAGATGCCATAACCAAATGCACGAACTGGGGCTTAGTATACTCACATAAGGAAAATATTTGTCATACATCATGTAAAAAATATATGCATGACCAAGTAAACATTTCTGTATCAGTGAGTTACATGACAACCTCTGTAAAAATTAGCTAGAACAAAAACACAAAACCAACCACTCTTAAGGGCAAGGTATGTCCCATACATTTTCTTCAACCTTGTTTCTATTCTTATGGATTGTGTAAGATTATCACATCACAGTGGTTATTAGTTTGTCAAACTTTTCTTTCCTCCCCTCTTTCCACCTCCTAATTCAATGTATTCATGCTAGTCTCTTCTAGTTCATACTCATGCTCCTAGAGATGAGCTCTGATTCGGGAAGGAGATGCTGTTTTTTGTCACTCATTAAAAAAAAAATTGTATTCTTAATTTGTAATGAAGAAATAGCCCCATGAAGCTAAGACAATGACCTGTGATATTATTATTTGGAAGATGAGAGATATCTGGGAGGAAGATAGTTTATATTTGCCAGATGCTCAGTTACTGAGTCTCATTGCAGATCAACATTAAAATATATGCATATCTATATACACAAAATGAATTCTCCAAAGTAGAAGGTATACATTGTCATTCAGCATCTGATATTCTGTTTCTGAGATTTCTTTCTGTCTTGAATTAATGTATTTATAAAGTAATTTTTTTTAGCGATTCCAAGCCAGAACAAACGCCTTAGACATTTGCTGCCGTTCTGATCTCCCACAACAGCAGCACTGTGCAGAATATAAAAGGAGTATCTTTTCTTCATTCTCAAAATATGTACATGGCTACTGTTGCTGTAAGACCAGGGTGGCACTGACTATGCCAAGTGGGTTTCTGCAACTGTAACTATAACAATGGATTCAAAATATTGAAAATGATTTTGCAATTCATTATGCAGATAGTCTCATAGATAGCCGATTTCAGTTGGCATAGATAGGGACCAAATACAATAAGCATATTAAGTTGGGGGTTTTACAGTTCAGATACTTTGAAACTGCTGAAATGTGGTAAGCAAAGAATAATTCAGGAATTTAAGTGATTATATTAAACACCTGATGTGAGGAAACCTATTCGTCCAGTTCAATCGCAATTCAAGGTTAAACTGAGGTCTGAGGAAAAAAAAAAACAGTTATTTTACTAACATAGCTTGTAGCTCAGACCTCTAGATCAGGAATTCAGCAAACATCGGGTTGGACGACTGTACATGGAATGATTACGAGTTTTCCCATTCTAACCTGAAAAAGATACTGCCTTTTCATCTCAGAACTGCCTTTTCAGTCTCGAAGATAGCACCGAGCTCATCTGTATTGCACTGTAGTTTCCTTCAATTATTTGTAAGCCAAAGTAAAATGAGTTTTCACAGTGCTGCGACCTCTATAACTTCCAGAATTTCAAATATGCAGTCAGATGCAATTCTTTCTTGTTTTTAGACTTTGTGCTGACTGAAGCTTTAATTCAAGTATATAGCATTCTTTGTTACAAATGGAAAAAGCCCTAGCAGTTTTAGATTGATATAAAAATGCAGAATTATATAATTTAAGGAGTTAAACACATTCCCTCCTCGAGATAATAATGAGATTAGATAATAGTTCAGTCCTCTGTACTTTACAAATTGCCAAAGACTTGTGTCTAAGAGGCACGTGTTGAGCATGTATACCAGACTGGATTAAAACAGCAAGAAGTCTCTCAGTGAGCTGATTAAATCCACAAGGAACTGAATTAAATAAGAGTATGCAACAGAAATAGTTTTCACTTCTGGCAATGTTCATTTTTAACAGTCCTTCTATTCTACACCAGTTAACACAGGAGGAAATTATATTCTTATGGGCATCAGGTTTCTAACATTGGCACAGGACACTTGTGCCTCTGATTGCACAAAACAGGAAAGCATGTGCTTTAGTGCTGATACTAATACACATCTTTGGATGCTCTGCTGACAGTGCAAGCCTTTGGCCCTGTGGCTGCTTACAAGGTTAAATCCAAACTGCAAAAGACGTAAACAGCTCACACATTGCTTTTACTAGCAATATTCTGTCCCAAGAAATATCCAAAGATTAAAAACAATTCCTGTCAGATCAAATGCTTGATTTAACAGCTTCGGATTACTGATCCAATTTTCAAGTGCTGCTGCTGAAACAGGAAAGGAAAGGGGAAGAAAGGAGAGAGAAGGAAAAGGAGGAGAGGGTAGAGGAAGGGAGGAGAGTAGGAGAAGGGAAAAAATCTGATTTGTTTGCCTTTTCTGTAATATTTATTTCTCAGTATATCTATAATTATTACTGGAGCATCTCTCCTATGAGGAAAGGCTGAGAGAGCTGGGACTCCTCAGCCTGGAGAACAGGCAGCTCAAAGGGGAGTCTGTAAGTACCAGTAAGGAGAGTGAAAATAGAATGGAGCCAGGTTCTTTTCATTGGTACCCAGTGCCAGGATGAGAGGCAAGGGGCACAAACTGGAAGACGAGAGGTTCTGTCTGAGCACCAGGAGGACTTCTGTGCTGCATGGTGATGGAGCACCAGCACAGGCTGCCCAGAGGCTGTGGGGTCTCCCTGGAGATCCCCAAAAGCTGCCTGGATGCGGTGCTGGTGTGGCATGCTGCTCTGGGTGTCCCTGCTGGAGCAGGAGCTGTGCTAGATGCCAACTTCAGCCAGTATGTGACTCTGCTACTATTATAAAGGCTTTTAAAGGGACCTCTGTGATAGGAACTTTGTAATGCCATACTTCATAGCCCATTTATCCAGAATTTTGAGGGAAGTTAAAAAGTCCAGTGACCCAGTGATTTATCTGGGGTGAATATACAGTTTCTTTTTTTATCAAACTACTATTAGGAAAGCCTTTTGCTGAGTAAATTCACTTTTTATTTTTTATTTTATTTTTTACCTTTTCAGAGCATATTGTGTAGCATAATCCACCAAATTAGAAGCCTTCTGGATAGCCTCAGTAATGCAGTTATCTTCACTTTCTTCTCGACAGAAAAACAAAACAATAACAACAACAATAAAAAAGTAAATGATATATGTATTGAAATACATTTATAAAATAAATAGGTTTGCAATATTGTCATAGGCAATTATTCCCCATTAAACATATCTCCGTTATTTAATGCTGTTTTTTCTGAAAAATAAGGTAAGAGTAGTAAATCAATTCTTACATAACATATAAAGTGTTAGGCTTTCCTTCATTTTCTCCCAGCATAAATCCAGCTACATACATTGTGTAGTACCACACTTACAGGTCCATCTGAAAATGTGGTGTTATGTGAGGATTATGCTCTGTAGGCTTCATGTGTATGTTGCATAAGGCTGTCCTTGGACTGAAAGGACAAGTCTGAGCTCCCCTCACAGGTAGCATGAGCCATTCATATGATTCATTTAATGTTATTCCGATTTGTTACGTCTGAAAATGCCTTTAAGTCTAAGTTAAACATAGAGACTGATCTTTATAGTTAACACAGACTTTTATAATTTAATGTTGCAAGATTTTTAATTATCTTTAAGGGTTTTATCTCTGAGAAATATATTTTGCTTAAAGTATTTTTCATCGTGTGATATTGATTTAGACTCTAATCTAGAAGAGGAGATCCATCTTCTATACCTGAATTCCACTCTCTCTCATTCTTTTTCATTTATTCATATATTCATTTTGTGTTAACTAACTTAAAATATAACCTCATTTTAAACTATATCTTTACCAGTAATTAATATGGGAGCATCAAACAGAGAATCCACTATAGAAAATCAATCTGATCCTGTTTCATAGAGATGATCCAAAATCTATTTACCATCTAAAGTAATGTCTTGGCTATCGATTCAGGGTTATTTATTTTATAGTCTGGACATCATTTTATTTTATTTGTGATTCTACAATAACTTCAGATTAAAACATTCTTAAGATCTTTCCCTTCCAAATCATATCTAACAGTTATAAAATCAATTAAGGAAATGTAAATATTGAAAAATCCTGTTTCTTCACAATCTCTACTCTAATGTAAAATCAACCTCTTGAAAATTATCCTTTCAAAATTCAATCTTGTATTTACTGTACCAGTCTACCATACCTCACTGATTTAGATTGATCAGATGTAAAATAAATAGCTCTGATATTTAAAAATACGGGATTTTATCATTTGAATGTAGGTGCTTCTGCAGTCTGAGATGCTCTAAAATCCCTCCAGTAATCAGAGGGTGCTAATGGGAACAGATCCATGGAGATGTGCAGCTTTGTGGGACAGCAGCAGCATGCCAGCTGGCACATCACATGGCAACTGACTGTAGTCCAGAGTGAGTAAAGGTAGTGATTGTCACTCTGGTAGAGAAATCCAGCAATCATGCTTCTAAACATTACAGTTGACATATGGATTCCACTAAGAAAATTAAATCACTCCTAGATAAATACATACATACATAACTGAGATACATTTCACATGCTGTGTTCTCCCTTATCAAGTGATGAACCTGCATTTGGAAAGAAAGTGCTCATGGAATAATACTCATGGAAGTCAGATAGAGTATTTTGCACATTAAAAAGAAAAGAAAAGATTAAGCTAAATTGTTCGATGAAATAAAATGACATGCCTTTTATCTGTTACTTACCAAAGAGGACATCTTTGCCTGTCTGAAGGAAAGAGAAGAAAACAGCTGTGAAGGCTATAGCTGCTGAAATTCCCAAAACAATGAACACTTTCATCTTGAGGAAAGAAGAGAGAAATGTGTACAAAATATATACCTTTATTTTATAGATAATTATAAGCCATATTATAAATAATTTCTAGTTCATGGTAAATTTTACTATTAAATTAGATTTGTAGCCAAATTTTTGAGCATGTTATTGAAATTTAAAATATTCATTTTTAGAAATAATTGTATTTCCTTTTCTCTATTTTCATTCCTTATTAATTCTTTTCCCCTTTGGGAAACTTCTAGCACAAGGAGATACAACACTTTTCTTTACAGCATGATATGTTCTGACAGTATTAGCAATGCTTAGCCTACATAATAGAAATTAAGCAATATTTTACCATTTATTTTGAACTTCTGTGTCTTAATATGGTTTGATTATATTTTTGTGTTAGACACAAGACAGTGAAACTGGTGAAACTAAGAATAACATCTACCAGACCTGTCTATAGTTCTGTCCATGTATAACTGTAATATCAAAGCTGTACAACAAATATATTCACACATTGCAAATATGTGCTACATTTTCCATTTCAGTACACTGGTTTGCTGGTAGCTTTTACAGCAATGCAAATACATAGATAAATTAGCCAAGAAGCAATATTTTTCACATGCCACATTCTGATTAATAAAGAAAATAATAAATTAACAAATCAAATTTGGTGTAGTGGTATTACCCAAATGAAGTCATTGTGAAAGCACCCCTTATTTTCCACAAGTTAATATGATGAAGTTGCTCTGTAAAATGGCAAGAAAAGTTTCACAGTCTGACCTTTTGTCTGCTGAGCAGCTGATCTTCCACAGTTCTGTAGTTTATTGATGGCAGTAACTCTTCTGAAATATTAAAGTGAAGTACTTTCCTGGGGCCCAGCCTACGCTATCAGCTTGATGCAGTGCTACTCACTCAAGCTTTAAAACTGCAAATGATTTCAAAAATTTTTTTTCACCACAGTATACTCACACAGTGCAGAAACTGATGTTAGAGCTTCACCTGCTTATTTTTTCCTTGTTAATAAGTGAACAGTTACCTTTGTAGTTATTTCTCATATTAGATTGCTTTTAAAAGGAAATGCAAAGGAAATTTACTGAAGTACTTCCTGGGTACAGTTTTCATTAGTTCATTTTGTCAATAAGTTTGGAAAAGAAGGTAAATCTGTGTCCTATTTTATCTTTTCTGGTATTGACTCTTTACCAAAATGATCTTTATTTCCTCTGCTGATAGCCGCCAGGCTGCCTACCAAGTTTCTTGGATGGCCATTTACTTTGTATTGTTCTCTTGAGCAATTTATTTTACATTTCCAGGGCTGCTTGTTTTTATTTATACTTTTTCAATGCCATTGTTTCTCCTAAAGTCAATATTTTGACCTAAGGTGTTTTTTTGTTTGTTTTTCATTTTCTATTTAGGCAGAGAGATCAAATTCAGCCCTGGAATAGGGATTGAGATTTTCATTTCATTTCTGCTGGTCTTTACAGGGAAATCACAAGGTGGAGCCAAAGATCACTGCTTTACTCTTTGCCATGGGTAATAAGTAGAGGCTGAGTAGCAGGGAGCATCCTGGAACTTCTGTACATCGTGTACGGTGACCAAAGAAAACTCATGAACATGGGAACAGGTTGGAGGCAAAACACAAGGCTACTATTATAGCAAATTTAAGTTAAGGAATATAACTATAATCCTATTCCCTGCATGAATGAATGGACTTGGGTGAAAAGAATGCAGAGAGTAAAGGGAAAGACCCTCACTGGATAAGTAGGCTTCTGCTACTTAGATGAGGGCCTTTTCCTTACACAAGGAAACGTAAAGAAGATTGACTTTTTACATGGAACAGCAAAACACTGAGAAAAGCAGATACATTCCAAACTTCTAATAGAGTAGAGAGCACTTAACTATCTCCTTTCATATACTTCACAAGTATCCTGGGTCTCATTTCTGAGAACTGGGGGACTTTCTTAACATGTAAAAATGGGCCTGCTTTTCTCTGCAGTTCCAGTCAAAAATCAGAGCTTTCCTGTAGAGTTCAGGAAGATCTTCCTTAGCATTTAAATTAGAATCTTAACCTTTGCTCATTTGTAACACTTGAAATATCTGTAAACACTGGACTGTATTTTATTACCAGCAACAAATTGATCTATGAGGAAAAACATGAAAGGCAGCATGAACGTTGCTTCTTTTGATGAACGTATAAATACAGTTTGTGTCATAACTAATTATTTAAAGTGTAAATGTTGATCTGCCCTCTGAGTCTCAATCATAGATTTACTTAGAAAATATGGGAAGTCTTTATTACATTGGATCAGTACAGATAGATGCAGATATATTCTCATTCTTACTGTAGCTCACTCAGAATCCTGTTATTGTAAACAGCCAAAAAAGAATGTATAGGCTTAAGAACAACTTCAATTTTTGAATCCAAGATTCATATATTGCCTACACGTCAGTGAAGATTAGTTGGATAAATATCTTGCTGAATGAATCCCTCTTATTCTGAATCTTCCATTATTCACTTGTCTTCAGCCATTATTACTATGTCATACCTTTCTGTTCAACAGTGACTGCACAGATCAACGACTGTCTAAACATGAAAGACAAGTATAAAACAATACTTATGTTAAATATCACTGTTGAAAAAAGCAGCAGTGAATCCTAACAGCTAACAACATTAGCGCTTAGGTTTTAAATTAACTAACACATTAAATTTATTATATCTCCAAGATTTGAACTTGTACATGAAGAGTAGTACTGTGTCTCTTTGTGTTCTTAAAAGTTAAAGACCTGCAAGGTAAATCCTTGAGCTGTTAATAAAAAGATAAATTCAGTTCAAGGAAACACCCCTAAGCAACAGAACTGGGATTATTCACACATACAAATTTCTGCAGCCTTACAACATTACTCAGAATGAATATTCCATAATCAAAATATTATGCAATTTCAACTGATGTTTGATACAGGGAACAGACATATTTATCTAACCTTAGAAAGACTCCTATATTTGCACTGTAACAGCTTATAGCCTTACCAGGCTCTTTCAGGCATTATTAGTCCTTACAAGCATTGGGTTACAATAAGAGATCTCCAAGATAAATCTGGGCAGCCACGGGAGCTATTTTTGATAACAGAAAACAATATTTTAGTAGCAATCTTGGGCTCTAGGATGGCGTGAAAGTGGGTATCTAAATTGTAATAGAAAAATTAATCTCTGAGCTCTCTCCTTATTAAAACTCCATGAATGCTTTTGCAGAGGAGAGGCAAAAAGTATAACTATAAGGAACTCCAATAGAAGCAGTTTTGCCTAGGTTCCAGCTTAGCATTGTACAAATAGCAACAATCAGCCTCATTCCAGTTAATTCAGCAAAGTGTTACAAAACCAAAAAAATATAAGGTGAAAGAAAAGCAGATTAGAAGGAGAGTTTATCAGTTTCATTGATACCTTGACTTTAGGCAACTTAGGGACTTCAAGAAGAATCTACAAAGGTAAATTAGGCTTTTGAGGAGAGTCTACTCTATTCCTTGTGTCTGAACTCAGGCCAAGCTTGCATATCACTGTGTAAACTCTGCCTTAACTAAAGAGCAAATTATGATTTATGTGCAAGCACGTGAAACAGATGAACAATTTTTTAAGATATATATATTCAGAAGGTCTAAAATTCAATGGCACGAATCACAAAAGTTTTTATTTTTAAAATGCGACAGAAAAATCATTTTTCATCTTGATAAAGCATTGATTTCACCAAATGCAGTCTCTTTCAGACACAGCATTTTAAGGGAAACTTAATGGCAGGATTTCTAACTTCTTATAATTAATGGCCTTCTTGCAGAGACCACAGAAGTATCATATCATGAAGGTGATGACGTGGATTTAGGTATGGTGGGTAAATACATCATATGTCATGTAGTCATAAAGCCGATCAAGTACTAACAAGGTAAATAGCATGATCTTTTGTAACTTAAAAATAAAGTTGTCTTAGGAAGACAAAAACAATGATCATGAAATACAATTACAGCAGACCAGTTTTGGTATTCTGCCTGTGAATGAGGGTTAGTGTGATTAGTGACAAATCCACAAGAGGATTTAAGATCCCAGAAGGAAAATTGAGAAGTGCTGGTGCTGAAAGTGATTTGTTGCTGTACTTAAAGTGCATAGAGCTGGGCAGTATTCCTGTCCTCCTTTTGTAGTGCTTTGCACTGAGTGAAATATTCACAGAAGTCTTGGTAGGAGCTTTGACATATAGATCTCTCATGACAGAAGATTCGTCAATACCGATTGAAACTTTGTCCAATATCTTTCACCTTCTATCTCCCAACACTGAGTTACTGTGAAAAATCTAGCAGTGGCAAAACGCTTTTGTTTTGTACCCATCATGTGAAAGAACAAAAAGAGATGGTGTAGTAAAAGTGCTCAAGTAAAGGACCTAAATACCTACAAAAGGTGAAGAGCTGGGGAACTTGACTGGACAAAGATTATAATTTGCAGTGAGAAGAGAGAATCCTATACCATGAAGCTTGCTTTATGCCATATGTATGGTTCTTGGCAGTTCTTATTAGCTGCCTCAGGAGTCAGTATGATGGCATTGGCGCATCTTCTTCTGAAGAACCTTATTCTCTCTCCACACTGTACAGAAAGCCTCAGTTTTGCTTGGCTAGATACCTCTTCTTAGACAGTGCACCTGTCAAGTTTGTGTTATCAACATTATGAATAAGAATCCATGCGCAAAAATATTTCATTAAATTGAAATAACAGTGCTTGAACCCATCATCGCACTTAAAACATTTTCTACTGGTCTGCTTTATTGAATTGCCTGGTAGGTTTCCAAAGTGTGGCACCGACTTCCCAAATTTATTATTTAATTTGTAATTAATTTTTTGATAAATCCAAAGATTAAGGCAGTGGTGAATATTAGCACAGTAAGAAGTTGTTTCAGAGATGGAATTGTCAAACAGTTTGTAGAAAGAGGTATTAAAAGGAATAAGCCATTGAAAAATTAGATTTCTATTCGGTAAATGAAGTAATAAAATAATTTCACAATATGGCCACCAGCTCACTAAATAGATTGTTCAGTAGACACATCCAACATTATAAAAACATTTTATTAATTGAAAAACACACTATAAATCTAAAGAAATACTCTTGAACTGTTTTCAGCCAAGTTCATATTCACTTGTGTAAACGTGCATGCTTCTGAATCAGTCTCCAGTTTTTCATCGGTGTGTCACAAATCAGGAAAGTAAATGATCTGCAGAAGTTCAATTAAACATTCTCCACAAATTAAGAGGTCACACAGCACCACTCTGGGACATTTAGTGTTCAAGTGTATCTTATGACTGTATAATATAAACATCTTGGCTATCTGACGTCATGTCAAGGTTCCACTGAACCTGAACTGTTGATTTTAATGCCCTGCTGAGTTTGAAGTATTCTGTAGCTTAATAAATTATGTTTTAGAAAACTCTCAGACNAGTAAAATGTAACAAAACATACCATGAATATAACTTCAGATGTGAAATATTATGAATATGAAAAAATCTTGTTAATTTTTTTTTTTGTCTGTCAGTTATAGGATTGTAAGTAGTTCCATGTGCAGACTACAAAGATGGTCAAATTTACTTCATTTTGTTCTGCAGAATTTTGGCCCTCAATTCTTTCCAGCACACTGGAAAGAAATCTATAATTTGCAGACAGTCTAAAAAAACCATTTAATTGCCATATAGCCAACATGAATGACATTCAAACAGTCCCTGTGTGCCCATATAGAATTTTAATATACATTAGGTTAGGCTCTATTATGATCTGTTAAATATTTTAATATACTTTTAGGACAGAGCTAGTGTACTTTGAGGAAATGCTTAATAATATATGGTTATTGCTTGCCATAAGTATACTAATTAAAATATTTTTCTTAAAAAAGAACCTGTGCATTTACATTGTGTAAAGTTTAAAACAGAAAACCTTGTGTTGATGATCTGGCCTAGCTCGCTTCAATTTTTTTTCCTGTACCAGAGAATTCAATACATTTGATCATTTAAAATTTATGTTATCTCCTGGAGGATGATCTTTCCTTTTCAGCAAGGAAAGATTTACAGGCTGGAAGTGAGAATGAACGGCAGTTGTGGGGGGAAACTTGAGCGATAATGTCACCATTAATGACTTCTAGGCATTCTGCATTCTTAGGGAATTCCAATGATGGCCAGTAATTTCCAAAAGCTTTGGTCTGGAAGTGGTTTAATAAATTTTCTATAAAGTTTCTAAGATATTAACATCTTTGGCTGAGAAAAAGAAGGCATTCAAAATAATATCTGAAACGCACTCATTTTTCAATGAAGAATAGTATGAAGCAATCAGCCTGTTGAATGGGGTCCTGGGCAACCTGGTCTAGTACCAGATCTGGAGGTTGGTGGCCCTGCCTGTTGCAGGGGGGTTGGAACTTGATGATCCTTGGGGTCCCTTCCAACTCAACACAAGCCATTCTATGATTCTATGATTCTGTGCTGAGGAAACACTTTATTATGATTGGAACGCAAACAAACTCGAGACAGCATTGTTGGTGATACACTCAGGAGAAAAGTGTTAATGTCAGGATTAAAAAAAAAAAAAATCTCCACACTTCACTTCTACAATGTGTTTTTTTTATATTTCCTCCGAAAAATAAAAATCACTTTTTACTTTGTGAAAGAGAACACACAGTATAGGGAGGAGGGGAAGCAGGGGCCACATATTTCACACTGTTCATCTTGGGAAGGAAATTCACACAGTTGTAATACATGGCTCTGGTACAAATGGTGCTTTCCACCCACAGTGAACAAATTTACTGTGTATATTTGAGATGGAAACTCTTGGAAATATGCAGGAATGCTGTTAGTACAAATTTCAGGGACACATTACAGTAACAAATTTTCTTAGATAAAGAGAAGTCATTTAGTTTTCCCCTGCATTTACTAACTACTTTCACAAAGAATAATGTTGTCTCCGAGTTTTTACAGTTAAGTGAAACCTGAGCACACTGAGAACTTTAAATCTCCTTAATTTAAAATCATCAGTGATTTACCACCTAATCCATTAGTCATGGTTCCATTGAAACTGGACTAATACTGGATGAAAATATATGAAAAATGCAAAAATATTGAATTAAAATAAAACATAGATCTTTTTGCAGAAAATTTCATTCATTTTCTTGGATTTTCCAGTAGTAATAAAGGCAAAAACATTATATTTTTTTTTTCTCTTTAAATAATCACATAAAGATAATGCCATAGCCATAAATAATCAATCTCTTATGTACACTAGGTGGTGTCAAGATTAATGAAAATTTTAAAATAAATGGCATTTCGTATGTCAATGCAAAAAGAATTGGACAAATAGGAGAATCAGCCACCTCTCATTTCTAGTACTACTAGTGCTATCAGAAAGCTGTATATGGGGCTAAACTCCTATCTCCTTCTGTCTCTGAGAGATTTAAGTATTCTAAAATATTGGCTCAAAATGAAAAAATCAGGATAAACTGTTTAACAGAATGTTAGTATTTCAGAATGTTTTGGTTTCTAGCTGAAATGGATGAAAGGCTCTAGATCAAATAAAGAAACCCAAAACACATCAAGTAAATGACACTACAATCACTAACAAAAACCAAGGATGCTGATATAGGTGAACAAATAGAGCAAACAGCAAAAAAAAAAAAACAAAACAAAAACTAGTGAATATGCATCAGCTGCAGGGTGAGCAAATGCAAAGGGCTGAGTTGGGAAAGCGTGCAGTGACCAGCAGGGATCCAACCTCTTGTTAATTTTGTTTGCTTGGGGAATGCTAATAATGTCTCCCCAAATGGATGGATGATATTACAACCTGGGTAGCTGGATAATGAGGTATACATTTACATGCTTTAAGAAAGTACTTACATTTGCAATATCTCTCACTAACACAAGTATTTAAAAAAGCACAAAAGATTTCACTTCCTCTGACAGGTTTGCTGTTACTGAATAACGGAGCAGTATTTCTTCTCATGCTATGTAGGGAATTGCTGTGTAATTCTCTTTTTCTGTTCTTTACATTTCTGTGATCGTCTGCTCTCCCTACTCTGGCCAGCTTAGCAGTGCCTCAGAACACACTCAGCATATGCCCAAGAACCTCGCTGCATCAGCTCCAGTGGAGCTCAATAGCTTGCATTTTTTCTGTGTATTTTGTGGCTCTTTCATTTAAGAGAATCCTTTTACAGTTCAAATATCATTCTCTTTTCCATCATTGAATTCATATAAAAAAAAAACTTCTAAGCATCAGTGATCTTTATGGGATGGATTGTGGAGTCNGCTGGTCTTTACAGGGAAATCACAAGGTGGAGCCAAAGATCACTGCTTTACTCTTTGCCATGGGTAATAAGTAGAGGCTGAGTAGCAGGGAGCATCCTGGAACTTCTGTACATCGTGTACGGTGACCAAAGAAAACTCATGAACATGGGAACAGGTTGGAGGCAAAACACAAGGCTACTATTATAGCAAATTTAAGTTAAGGAATATAACTATAATCCTATTCCCTGCATGAATGAATGGACTTGGGTGAAAAGAATGCAGAGAGTAAAGGGAAAGACCCTCACTGGATAAGTAGGCTTCTGCTACTTAGATGAGGGCCTTTTCCTTACACAAGGAAACGTAAAGAAGATTGACTTTTTACATGGAACAGCAAAACACTGAGAAAAGCAGATACATTCCAAACTTCTAATAGAGTAGAGAGCACTTAACTATCTCCTTTCATATACTTCACAAGTATCCTGGGTCTCATTTCTGAGAACTGGGGGACTTTCTTAACATGTAAAAATGGGCCTGCTTTTCTCTGCAGTTCCAGTCAAAAATCAGAGCTTTCCTGTAGAGTTCAGGAAGATCTTCCTTAGCATTTAAATTAGAATCTTAACCTTTGCTCATTTGTAACACTTGAAATATCTGTAAACACTGGACTGTATTTTATTACCAGCAACAAATTGATCTATGAGGAAAAACATGAAAGGCAGCATGAACGTTGCTTCTTTTGATGAACGTATAAATACAGTTTGTGTCATAACTAATTATTTAAAGTGTAAATGTTGATCTGCCCTCTGAGTCTCAATCATAGATTTACTTAGAAAATATGGGAAGTCTTTATTACATTGGATCAGTACAGATAGATGCAGATATATTCTCATTCTTACTGTAGCTCACTCAGAATCCTGTTATTGTAAACAGCCAAAAAAGAATGTATAGGCTTAAGAACAACTTCAATTTTTGAATCCAAGATTCATATATTGCCTACACGTCAGTGAAGATTAGTTGGATAAATATCTTGCTGAATGAATCCCTCTTATTCTGAATCTTCCATTATTCACTTGTCTTCAGCCATTATTACTATGTCATACCTTTCTGTTCAACAGTGACTGCACAGATCAACGACTGTCTAAACATGAAAGACAAGTATAAAACAATACTTATGTTAAATATCACTGTTGAAAAAAGCAGCAGTGAATCCTAACAGCTAACAACATTAGCGCTTAGGTTTTAAATTAACTAACACATTAAATTTATTATATCTCCAAGATTTGAACTTGTACATGAAGAGTAGTACTGTGTCTCTTTGTGTTCTTAAAAGTTAAAGACCTGCAAGGTAAATCCTTGAGCTGTTAATAAAAAGATAAATTCAGTTCAAGGAAACACCCCTAAGCAACAGAACTGGGATTATTCACACATACAAATTTCTGCAGCCTTACAACATTACTCAGAATGAATATTCCATAATCAAAATATTATGCAATTTCAACTGATGTTTGATACAGGGAACAGACATATTTATCTAACCTTAGAAAGACTCCTATATTTGCACTGTAACAGCTTATAGCCTTACCAGGCTCTTTCAGGCATTATTAGTCCTTACAAGCATTGGGTTACAATAAGAGATCTCCAAGATAAATCTGGGCAGCCACGGGAGCTATTTTTGATAACAGAAAACAATATTTTAGTAGCAATCTTGGGCTCTAGGATGGCGTGAAAGTGGGTATCTAAATTGTAATAGAAAAATTAATCTCTGAGCTCTCTCCTTATTAAAACTCCATGAATGCTTTTGCAGAGGAGAGGCAAAAAGTATAACTATAAGGAACTCCAATAGAAGCAGTTTTGCCTAGGTTCCAGCTTAGCATTGTACAAATAGCAACAATCAGCCTCATTCCAGTTAATTCAGCAAAGTGTTACAAAACCAAAAAAATATAAGGTGAAAGAAAAGCAGATTAGAAGGAGAGTTTATCAGTTTCATTGATACCTTGACTTTAGGCAACTTAGGGACTTCAAGAAGAATCTACAAAGGTAAATTAGGCTTTTGAGGAGAGTCTACTCTATTCCTTGTGTCTGAACTCAGGCCAAGCTTGCATATCACTGTGTAAACTCTGCCTTAACTAAAGAGCAAATTATGATTTATGTGCAAGCACGTGAAACAGATGAACAATTTTTTAAGATATATATATTCAGAAGGTCTAAAATTCAATGGCACGAATCACAAAAGTTTTTATTTTTAAAATGCGACAGAAAAATCATTTTTCATCTTGATAAAGCATTGATTTCACCAAATGCAGTCTCTTTCAGACACAGCATTTTAAGGGAAACTTAATGGCAGGATTTCTAACTTCTTATAATTAATGGCCTTCTTGCAGAGACCACAGAAGTATCATATCATGAAGGTGATGACGTGGATTTAGGTATGGTGGGTAAATACATCATATGTCATGTAGTCATAAAGCCGATCAAGTACTAACAAGGTAAATAGCATGATCTTTTGTAACTTAAAAATAAAGTTGTCTTAGGAAGACAAAAACAATGATCATGAAATACAATTACAGCAGACCAGTTTTGGTATTCTGCCTGTGAATGAGGGTTAGTGTGATTAGTGACAAATCCACAAGAGGATTTAAGATCCCAGAAGGAAAATTGAGAAGTGCTGGTGCTGAAAGTGATTTGTTGCTGTACTTAAAGTGCATAGAGCTGGGCAGTATTCCTGTCCTCCTTTTGTAGTGCTTTGCACTGAGTGAAATATTCACAGAAGTCTTGGTAGGAGCTTTGACATATAGATCTCTCATGACAGAAGATTCGTCAATACCGATTGAAACTTTGTCCAATATCTTTCACCTTCTATCTCCCAACACTGAGTTACTGTGAAAAATCTAGCAGTGGCAAAACGCTTTTGTTTTGTACCCATCATGTGAAAGAACAAAAAGAGATGGTGTAGTAAAAGTGCTCAAGTAAAGGACCTAAATACCTACAAAAGGAGAAGAGCTGGGGAACTTGACTGGACAAAGATTATAATTTGCAGTGAGAAGAGAGAATCCTATACCATGAAGCTTGCTTTATGCCATATGTATGGTTCTTGGCAGTTCTTATTAGCTGCCTCAGGAGTCAGTATGATGGCATTGGCGCATCTTCTTCTGAAGAACCTTATTCTCTCTCCACACTGTACAGAAAGCCTCAGTTTTGCTTGGCTAGATACCTCTTCTTAGACAGTGCACCTGTCAAGTTTGTGTTATCAACATTATGAATAAGAATCCATGCGCAAAAATATTTCATTAAATTGAAATAACAGTGCTTGAACCCATCATCGCACTTAAAACATTTTCTACTGGTCTGCTTTATTGAATTGCCTGGTAGGTTTCCAAAGTGTGGCACCGACTTCCCAAATTTATTATTTAATTTGTAATTAATTTTTTGATAAATCCAAAGATTAAGGCAGTGGTGAATATTAGCACAGTAAGAAGTTGTTTCAGAGATGGAATTGTCAAACAGTTTGTAGAAAGAGGTATTAAAAGGAATAAGCCATTGAAAAATTAGATTTCTATTCGGTAAATGAAGTAATAAAATAATTTCACAATATGGCCACCAGCTCACTAAATAGATTGTTCAGTAGACACATCCAACATTATAAAAACATTTTATTAATTGAAAAACACACTATAAATCTAAAGAAATACTCTTGAACTGTTTTCAGCCAAGTTCATATTCACTTGTGTAAACGTGCATGCTTCTGAATCAGTCTCCAGTTTTTCATCGGTGTGTCACAAATCAGGAAAGTAAATGATCTGCAGAAGTTCAATTAAACATTCTCCACAAATTAAGAGGTCACACAGCACCACTCTGGGACATTTAGTGTTCAAGTGTATCTTATGACTGTATAATATAAACATCTTGGCTATCTGACGTCATGTCAAGGTTCCACTGAACCTGAACTGTTGATTTTAATGCCCTGCTGAGTTTGAAGTATTCTGTAGCTTAATAAATTATGTTTTAGAAAACTCTCAGACTGAAAAAAAAAAAAAAAAAAAAAGCAACAAAAACACAAGCAATGCTATAGCTCACATTTTTGTGTTTAAATATACACAGAAAAAATGAACATGAGAAATACTGGGCACTCAGAATGAAATGTTAACTAATGACAAGAATAAAAATCTACATATTTAAATGAATATTTAAAAGAATCAAAGATTAAACAAAGGATGGTTCAAATAGTTGAAGAGATGAGAGAGTCAATGTCTATGCGTATGTGTAATAGTATGTAGGTCTACACATAAAATTACATGCAAATAGTCACAATAAAATAACTCATCTTTCACTAAGGTCTCCATTGCCTAAATGAGGCAAAAAATAATGATAGACACTGTGATAGACTGATAAATCCAGCTACTTCTCCTATTTTAACCTCTAGCTTAACACAAGGTCTGTAGTGGCATGTGGGCAGGTATTTATTATGGGCAATCTGAGACAAGGGGGCAGATCAGCTGATACCTGCTCATGTGTATATTGCTGTAAACCACCTGGACATTTTTTGCATACTACTATGTGTAGTACAGTTGGAAAATATCTTTTTTCTAAAAATGTATCCCATACTTCCTTAGGTTTGTCATTGAATCTTGAAGCAAAACGTAGCCCTCTCACTACTGATAGCGAAACAAATCTGTGCCCTACTCAGCTGAATGGTATTTAACAGCAGTTCTGTTTGCCTCCTGAGAGGATCACAGTTCCCCTCAGAAATAACTGAATGTGTTAATGAGAAATAAACACTCTGTGGAAATGTTGTTTGATGGGGAGCAACAATTCTGTGTGCTTTTTTGGTAGCATAGCAGTACCATGTGCCCTCCAATTGGGCTTTGACGCTGTCTTAATGTAAATATGCCATAGTATAATTCGTACTGTGCAATATTTGAGCATTTAGATATTCTTTAGATCTTTTTTTCTGGTTTTCAGTAATACCACTGAGAATCAAATTGCTTCTTATAATCCAAAAGACATGGGTGCCTTTCACTGGTAAATGCTACCAATGTTGCGTAGTGGAGTTTATACATCAACAGTGGAGCCTCTGGAACTGAAAGCTACTGCTGTACACTAAATTAAATGCACCTGGGACACAATAGCCTTCACCTGTGCTAGCGGAACTCTCCAATCAGGATGTATGTATCTAAACTGCCTGTAACAAACCTTGCTAATTCCTCAAGCATGCCAATGGGCTGTTTAACAGGTGTGAGAAAAAACTGTACCAGAGATGATTTTCACAATTATACCACAGAGATACGCAGATCCCCTGAAGATTTCCTGCTAAAGTTTAATTTACTAGCACTGAAGTAAGAAAAGGATCTTCAATAGGGAAAACAGTTGGGAAAAAAATCAATCAATCTCTTTATTCAGTTTTTCAGTATGAATGAATGCCATGGAAGATAGAAGTATCTCAGACTCCTCCCTGTGTGGTGGAATATACCATTATAACATTCCTAGGCTTTCCTGATACCCTCTAAGACAAAATGAGCTTTTCAGAATTCTAATGGGAATACATGCCCAGTTCTGACTGGGCATTCATCCATAAATAAGGACACACCACACGAGAGGGCCAGGTTGGTGATGTGACAAAGATAATGAAGTACCTTTGAAGAACCATGAACAAGAAGTCACTTTTCTGCAGACAGAGGAGAAAACATTAAGCAGAGCCTGAAGTCCTGTGCATAACGCAGATATGTTTGTAACCTTCATATATAGTGAGAACCATTGGTGATGGGTGAATGCTTGGACTGGATGATCCTGTGGGTCTTTTCCAAACCTTAGTGATTCTATGATATCATTTAAAACCAAATAATATTATGACATCAGGTCATTTTTCTTAATATATACAAATCTAGAAATGATGCTCCCTCTTTTTCCCCTGATGCACAGAGAAGTTTAGATCCTCTACTCTGTTCAGCTGCTGAGCATTGTTACTCAATAACTGTGACAGCATGTAAGTACTTGAATTTACATCAATAAAATAAAAGTCACATCTGCATGCCCATGCAGATCCACCACTAGAATACAGGGTCCAAATAACCTGTGACCTGGGGGAGGCAATGCATGTTCTCACAGGTTATTTATTCTCAAGTATAGCTGTAACAGATAAACACAGCGGTCTCATGGCCTCCAACAGACAGGTATTTGTAGCTACCCATGCACAGAGAAAAGCAGTGGGGGAGAAAGGAAGATGCTGATGAGCGTAGATCTCATATTTCCCAGAGAATTAGCCACCGGAGGAGCATGCCCTGATTGCCCTGAATTACCTGTCACCTCTTGAGATCTCATCTGAGACAAACAGCTTTATTTGCCGAGGCAATGAATATATCTGCCTTATCAAGAAGTTGATTTTTATGCAAGGTTACCATCATTTTGTCAGATGTAAAGTACTCCACTGCTATATCAGCACTATATCAATATGAGCAAATTTGTTGCAGCACAGGAAACTCATCTTGGGTAACCTGATGTACTTTCTCTGACAGATAGAGACATTAACACAGGCTAGGAAAGGCAGAAACAAACAGGTTAAAGGGAGGTAGAAGGTGGCAGAGGCAGAAAGTGTATCTTTTAAAGTGTGAACACATGAAAAGTGGCAGTAGTAATGGGCAGGAAAAGGCATAACATTCCTGGAAGTCTGCCTGTGCCAGCAGCAGTAATTATATGGCAGAAGAAAGCTGCCAGCAGCACTGTTTGTTTCCTGTGCAACAGACAGGCTGTGGTACATATAACTAGCAAGCAGATGGCAAGAATCCCATGGGAAATGGAGTTCATGATGACTTTTGCACTCCGCTGCTTGTACCATAACATTCTTCTGAAAATAGTGCATGTGCCAGGTCTGGTAATGGTTTAACAGATGCTTCATCTTGGTTTCTGGACAGCAGACAGGAAAGTTTCCCTGAGAGCCAGGAAGGAGACACTCATGAAACTATGAATGTTCCAGCATGTACTTCTATGTATACATAAACTACTTTGCCTCTAAAATGCCATGGGCCTATATATCCAAAGTGCAAGTTCAGGGGACAGGAGGGGAATGCAGAAAAAAAATTGGCATTGTGTTTTCCCATGAGAGCTCACAGAAACTTCATGGATCTCATTATACAGTGAAGTGGATGTTTCGCTTAATTATTGGGCTGGAGAATTTGGGTTCAAGACATTGGAAGGCCAAACAGGCACAGGCACAATCCACTTCGTTACATAGGATATCTTGCAGAAATGTGAAGAGCCCTGAATCAAAAGTACTATTAGTAAGTATGTCCAGTATTGTTTCTGGCTTGTTTCAGAGTTAATAGGCACAAAATACCTTAACAGCTTCCAAGAGTAACCGGCTTCTCAGAGGATGAAATAGTTAAGAATTAGCAAACGACAGCTATTCATGAGCATTTTAATACACCTAAATACAACACTTCTGTAAAAATAAAATGTTGGCCTGCTATTTTAATCTGCTTCCTGCATCCACGTTAACTTGTCCCTTATGTAAGCCATTACGTTCAGGAGGCTCAGCTATCCCTGTACATGTGACAAGTCACTCTGACCAATTTCCCACAGTATTTTCAATTCAATTGTCCGATTAATTTATTCTCCCTTTTTCTCACTTGTGTTACCTCTAGCTCATTTATCACCTGAAGTTTCACTTTGTCTCTATGTTCTTCACACTGGCCAATGCTTTAGGTACCGCTCTCACTCTCAATCAAAGGCACAAACATTTACCATTCTTCTGGGGCAGGACACTCTCCTTTCAGGCCTCCATTCATTTTTACCTTTATCATTGCCTTTAGATCCCTTTTGCTGACCCTACACTTCTATTTCTAATTTTCCAATCCTTTCTTACGCCCCCATCCTTGACCTAATCTGACTTTATCTCCTTCCTATTTTCCCTCATGCTTTCTTTCCTTACTCTGCTTATTTTGTCCAGGGTCTCCTTTAACTATCACTTAACTATTCTCCTGATTTCCACCATAATTTTGGTGGAAACAGGAATGTTTTAAAAATATGAAGAGATAATACTTCATGCTAGCTAGAAAAAAAAACTATTACGGTAAAATCCTTGGATTAAGGTAGTACTTCCTACTAGCTCAGACTGGTGTAGGTCTGCAGAAATAACCTGGGGCTACTGCTGGGTTGGAAATTACCCAGTATGAGACCACAAAACGATTGTTCTTCAAATCTGTGCTTGTCACAGGTCCTCAGTTAAGATCTGTTACCTCTGTGCTATGTAGGTGTAAAGCTATAATGGGATAGAAAGTATTATGATAACAGTGGGGTGGCAAAGTTTTGGCTGCAAGAAATGAAAACAAGCCCAAGTGCAGCAACCACAGAAATGAAGGAAGAGAGCTGCTTACCTCCAGAAAGACTCATATAGGCAGAGATCTCCAGAAAGAAATGTGCTCACCTCCACTGCCAACCCTTAAATGAGGTCTGGGAAGGGGTGGATCCTGGCTCCACCACTTCTGGTCACTCAGCTGCATTGTCTGCACCTGAGCTCCCCTGGGTGGGCCCTGCCTTCCCGTCAGGTGCTCTATCACTGTTTCAGGCCGTGACTTAGCATTTCCACTACAGTAGGCAATAAGTATTTCAGGCAATGGGAGTTTCACAGATGGTACAGATACCGAATAAGTAGTCTTAAACTCTTCTAGCTCTACTTCTAATATAATCTTGTGAAGTTTCTCTTTTGGATGCACTAATGCTGCACCTGAATCATTAAACAAGGTGGCATGGGAACACCAAAGTACAGCTTTAAGAAAAATGAAGAGCTTCTCTTAAATTAGTTAAAAACTAACCTACCCCATTTCTCTGCTAGCTGCGACACTACCAGACCTGAGTTCATGGACTGCAGTGAAGACTGAGTGTGACCTACTTTCAGAGAAGTGAACTGTGCAGACAACAGCTCCCTTTGGGGGGAAAAAATTGGGAAGTTTAAAACTAGCAGCAATCAGCATTAAAAAACCTAAAAAAAAAAAATGTTATTACTTGGAAATTAGCCACTGTCTTAATACTTTGGCTGCAGTTGAACTAAAGATATTTTTTCCCAATCAGCAGGAAGTTTCTTCTCTTTTGGACTGTGCATGGCAGAAAATAATTCAGCTCTGTAGTTCCAAGCATGAAAGAAAACAAAGCAGCTTAAATAGTTAATATAATTTAGTGCAAAGCAATTAAATCTATTGCCATGAGAAGCAAAATTTACTACCACAGGGAACTGAAAAAGTTCAGTATGTTGATATGTCACAGTAAAACACAATATAAACTGCATGTAAATGAGACCTTCCATGTAGCTCTGCATTTTGCGTCACAGAGCTATTGGATGGAGAATGGATGATTCCTTTGGAATGGAGCTCAGGATTATACCTCCCCAGCTGAGAGCCCTGACTGCTGGGTTACACAGTGCTTCAGCAGGAAGCCAAAAAATGCTGCCTCTTGAGATGGAGAAGGCAGTTACCACACTGCATCCAGGGGCTTGGGAATATGTTGAGGCAACAAAGAGAGGCTGCTCAAAAAAAAATGTGCATCCTCTTGCTACCTGCTCTCCCCCAGCTGTGCTTCATGCAGTGATGCTGCTCAAAGCCTGGCATGCTGATGGTTCCCCTTTCAGAGCTCACTGGAGCTGAAATCCAGGCTGTGAGCCATGAGGTAAGCAAGTATCTTGGTGCCTCTTCCAAGGAATTAGCCCTCAGCAGAGAAGGTAGGTAGGCATATTAGAGTACTTCAGTTCACGACTAAGATTTTGAACGTTTTACCTCCATATAGGTTGTCATTGGTATTAACAAAGAAAGAAAGCTTGCCTCCATTACTAGCACACACTGTTTTCCTTTTAGTTTCAATGTAATATTTATTTTTCATTCAGAATGTGTTATTTTTTTGAAATGCTGTTATTTCCTTTAGGAAGAACGTCTCTCTACAATTAATCACCGCAAAAGGTATATCACCTGTATGATGATAAACGTAGAAAATTAGGGAAAAAAAAAAATGTTTATAAAACACTTCTGAAGTCCTTTTTTCAAAAATCTGCTCCGTAGTGTCAACAGGGATTCCAATGTTTTGAATATTTTCAGTATAGTTCTTTTGTGTTGGATGGGTGCTACATTTTTCATCTGCTAGGACAGCAAGCAACAAGTGTACAAGAAATATCGAATTACCAATGAGAATTCTGCTAAGATTTGAAAGCTGTTGATATGTTGCTGTTTAGTACCTTTGGGTTCAGGACTTCACTGCTGACCTCTCACTGAAAAAATACAATATATATTGTGGTCATGATGTCTCAGCAAATCTCAACTGTATGTTTAAACCATGGGTGTCCAAACTATGCCTTGCCTGGGCCAAAATGAGTGGAGAGGAATGGTCTTGGGCTGCACACAAAATAGATAATATAGTTAATGCATATAAGTAACAAAACTTATTTTAATTTTTTCTATTTTTTTATTTAAACATAAAACCGAAAGAGCAACAAAGCCACAAAACTACCAAGTTGGACACATATGGTTTAAACCATGGGAAGTGGGAGTGTTTCTGATTCCCTATAGACCATGCCAGAACCTGACTCTTCCTTGTCATGTATCCCTCCCTCCACACCTTGATCTCCACTGCCAAAACTGCTCTTCATGGCTGGTGGAAGCTGGAGGAAGTCCCCTCTGGTTGATCAGCAGAAGGATTTCTTGGTGGATCATGGGTTGTATGCAGCCTACATCAAAGAAACCAGGCAAAGCCAATGATGATTTATTAAATTAAAAGTGATGTGACCTAGTCCTTTACTGATCCAATTACAAAACTTTTTTTTCATGAAACCCACCAAACTACTGATGATATATAAACCTATAGTAAGCACTAAAAAATTCCTTCCATTTATTTATAAATGACAAAAAACCATGATGAGCAATAAATTATTTATTCAAAAACAACTATACAAAATAACACTTTTGGAGATTAACACTTTTACATTTTTTTTAAAGTGCATCTCTTCATTGCTACAGTATTTGGTTTAATAATTTACACTGTACATTCATAATCTGTAAAAAAAAAATTGGTGAGTATTTTTCCAGTTGGATGTTAGTAACATTGACAGGGAGCACAGATTCCATTATAGAAATCACTTTTGAAGTGTGTACATATACAAACTATTCATAATCAGAAGACAGCACTGTGACAATAGCAAGAGAGTATCACTAGAAAGTGGAATTAACAGTATACTGTACGACAATAGGTTCTCTTATAAAAGATTATGTAAAAGTGCAAAATATATACACCCTGCCTTTATATTACTTCCTAGTTTAATCTTTAATACTTATTAAATCTTGTTCTGACTTCCTGAACTGACAAAAAAATTACAGTAATTTTACACTATGTACTACAATCATGCACATGTTGCAAGGCTGCATTTATATTAAAAAAAAAAAAAAAAAAGACAAAGCAAAGCTTCACACACAAAAATACATTTTTTAAAAATTTACCAAGTAAAATGTAACAAAACATACCATGAATATAACTTCAGATGTGAAATATTATGAATATGAAAAAATCTTGTTAATTTTTTTTTTTGTCTGTCAGTTATAGGATTGTAAGTAGTTCCATGTGCAGACTACAAAGATGGTCAAATTTACTTCATTTTGTTCTGCAGAATTTTGGCCCTCAATTCTTTCCAGCACACTGGAAAGAAATCTATAATTTGCAGACAGTCTAAAAAAACCATTTAATTGCCATATAGCCAACATGAATGACATTCAAACAGTCCCTGTGTGCCCATATAGAATTTTAATATACATTAGGTTAGGCTCTATTATGATCTGTTAAATATTTTAATATACTTTTAGGACAGAGCTAGTGTACTTTGAGGAAATGCTTAATAATATATGGTTATTGCTTGCCATAAGTATACTAATTAAAATATTTTTCTTAAAAAAGAACCTGTGCATTTACATTGTGTAAAGTTTAAAACAGAAAACCTTGTGTTGATGATCTGGCCTAGCTCGCTTCAATTTTTTTTCCTGTACCAGAGAATTCAATACATTTGATCATTTAAAATTTATGTTATCTCCTGGAGGATGATCTTTCCTTTTCAGCAAGGAAAGATTTACAGGCTGGAAGTGAGAATGAACGGCAGTTGTGGGGGGAAACTTGAGCGATAATGTCACCATTAATGACTTCTAGGCATTCTGCATTCTTAGGGAATTCCAATGATGGCCAGTAATTTCCAAAAGCTTTGGTCTGGAAGTGGTTTAATAAATTTTCTATAAAGTTTCTAAGATATTAACATCTTTGGCTGAGAAAAAGAAGGCATTCAAAATAATATCTGAAACGCACTCATTTTTCAATGAAGAATAGTATGAAGCAATCAGCCTGTTGAATGGGGTCCTGGGCAACCTGGTCTAGTACCAGATCTGGAGGTTGGTGGCCCTGCCTGTTGCAGGGGGGTTGGAACTTGATGATCCTTGGGGTCCCTTCCAACTCAACACAAGCCATTCTATGATTCTATGATTCTGTGCTGAGGAAACACTTTATTATGATTGGAACGCAAACAAACTCGAGACAGCATTGTTGGTGATACACTCAGGAGAAAAGTGTTAATGTCAGGATTAAAAAAAAAAAAAATCTCCACACTTCACTTCTACAATGTGTTTTTTTTATATTTCCTCCGAAAAATAAAAATCACTTTTTACTTTGTGAAAGAGAACACACAGTATAGGGAGGAGGGGAAGCAGGGGCCACATATTTCACACTGTTCATCTTGGGAAGGAAATTCACACAGTTGTAATACATGGCTCTGGTACAAATGGTGCTTTCCACCCACAGTGAACAAATTTACTGTGTATATTTGAGATGGAAACTCTTGGAAATATGCAGGAATGCTGTTAGTACAAATTTCAGGGACACATTACAGTAACAAATTTTCTTAGATAAAGAGAAGTCATTTAGTTTTCCCCTGCATTTACTAACTACTTTCACAAAGAATAATGTTGTCTCCGAGTTTTTACAGTTAAGTGAAACCTGAGCACACTGAGAACTTTAAATCTCCTTAATTTAAAATCATCAGTGATTTACCACCTAATCCATTAGTCATGGTTCCATTGAAACTGGACTAATACTGGATGAAAATATATGAAAAATGCAAAAATATTGAATTAAAATAAAACATAGATCTTTTTGCAGAAAATTTCATTCATTTTCTTGGATTTTCCAGTAGTAATAAAGGCAAAAACATTATATTTTTTTTTTCTCTTTAAATAATCACATAAAGATAATGCCATAGCCATAAATAATCAATCTCTTATGTACACTAGGTGGTGTCAAGATTAATGAAAATTTTAAAATAAATGGCATTTCGTATGTCAATGCAAAAAGAATTGGACAAATAGGAGAATCAGCCACCTCTCATTTCTAGTACTACTAGTGCTATCAGAAAGCTGTATATGGGGCTAAACTCCTATCTCCTTCTGTCTCTGAGAGATTTAAGTATTCTAAAATATTGGCTCAAAATGAAAAAATCAGGATAAACTGTTTAACAGAATGTTAGTATTTCAGAATGTTTTGGTTTCTAGCTGAAATGGATGAAAGGCTCTAGATCAAATAAAGAAACCCAAAACACATCAAGTAAATGACACTACAATCACTAACAAAAACCAAGGATGCTGATATAGGTGAACAAATAGAGCAAACAGCAAAAAAAAAAAAACAAAACAAAAACTAGTGAATATGCATCAGCTGCAGGGTGAGCAAATGCAAAGGGCTGAGTTGGGAAAGCGTGCAGTGACCAGCAGGGATCCAACCTCTTGTTAATTTTGTTTGCTTGGGGAATGCTAATAATGTCTCCCCAAATGGATGGATGATATTACAACCTGGGTAGCTGGATAATGAGGTATACATTTACATGCTTTAAGAAAGTACTTACATTTGCAATATCTCTCACTAACACAAGTATTTAAAAAAGCACAAAAGATTTCACTTCCTCTGACAGGTTTGCTGTTACTGAATAACGGAGCAGTATTTCTTCTCATGCTATGTAGGGAATTGCTGTGTAATTCTCTTTTTCTGTTCTTTACATTTCTGTGATCGTCTGCTCTCCCTACTCTGGCCAGCTTAGCAGTGCCTCAGAACACACTCAGCATATGCCCAAGAACCTCGCTGCATCAGCTCCAGTGGAGCTCAATAGCTTGCATTTTTTCTGTGTATTTTGTGGCTCTTTCATTTAAGAGAATCCTTTTACAGTTCAAATATCATTCTCTTTTCCATCATTGAATTCATATAAAAAAAAAACTTCTAAGCATCAGTGATCTTTATGGGATGGATTGTGGAGTCCTGCTCTTTATTATGAACATTTCAGACATCTATAGCACAAAAAAAAAAAAAAAAAAAAAAAAAAAAAAGTGCTTCAACATAAATATATCATGTGTGTAAGTTCAAGTCAGAAGTATTTATGTATGCTTTCACAAAGCTTTGTGGTCTACAGACAAGTGCCTCATGAATGCACTTATCCCATTTACACAATGGAATTACTTAGGTTTTGACTGTAATCACGCGCATTTATGTGATGAATCACATAAATATGAAATGTTTGAAACTAAATGGCATGTCATTCTAGATGAAGTACATTCTTCTCTCACAACCAGCTTAATTTTGCTTGAATACTTCGGACAAGAGAAAACTGCAAATTTACACTACCCAAGGTAGTCTATAATTCCATAACTCTTCTGTGAGATTAGGCACCATTCTCAAACTGGAAAAAAAAAAAAGGTGATTCTGGTGATCATAACCGTGACAAGCTGAGGAAGCACAGCTAAAATTGTGGAATGATACAGAAGCAAGACAATTAGAGAACACAAAGCAGAGAATTAGACATCTCTCACTTCTAGTACTTCCTGATAGTGAATTACTTGAGAAACATACCATTGTTTCCTACATTTAAATACAATTCCTGGTCTCCATTCCTTTCTTCCTTGCACTCTCTCTCCAGGAAGTCTATAACATGTTATTGACAAAGTCAGTGTTTTACTGAATAGCCTGAAAAACCAGATGCTACAAAAAAAATATATCAGACAAAAGGTCTCTCCTGCAGGTTCTCCTGTGCTTTACTGTAACACATCTATCACCACCAATATTGTTTGTGCTACATGAAGCATTGAATAAGTCACTGTGCCTTTTCCACTTCAAATGATCTGTTCATCAAACCATTTCCTGTTCAGCCCAAGCTCAGCCTGCCACTACTTACATTTGTGCAGAGACAATTGAATCTGCCCTTTAGAGCTATTAAAGTGACATCGTTTCCTATTCCTCACTGAATTTCATCAGAACACTATTTACTGAAGTGATTCATTTTATGACAGAGAACGAGGGGCCTGGCAGTCTGCAGAGTGCCTTTTACTGCTGGGCACTGAAATGCCTCTGTGCATGCAGGAGGCTGTGGCTGAGTTTGCACTTGTGATTACTCTGCATATGACCACAAAGACATTTAGCATGAACTTAAAGAAAGAAACTTCAATCAGTGATGCAACTGATCAGTCAGCTGCATCAAATGACCTTTCATATTTGAAAATGTTATGCTTTTATAGTTTAAAGGCTGACTTTCCTATCCTGCTTAAATATGCTGCAATGAGTACAAGACAAATGAGTTAATTTGATACAATTTAGGAAAAAATGGACAGCTTTTTAATAGAGTTTTCAAGTGCACCAATTGTGCTTATTTTCTTCTACTCTTAATGCAGCTACTCATGTTTGATTTTGTTACTCTAAGAGTACTTTGTAGAAATTTCTTTGTTTCAAAGAATTGTAATAGTTGGAAGGGACCTCTGGAGACCAAAACCTTGCTAAAGCAGTTCCCTGCAGTAGGTCTCAAAGGAAATCATCCAGGCTAGTCTTTAATATCTTCACAAAAGGAGACTCCACATATTTCTATATTCTTAATTTTGTTTCAAACCCACCCCTGAAGCACATTTCCAATTCGGTTAATCTGTTTGACCCCAGAAGTCAAAGGATGGATTCACTGATAAACAAACAGGTAATCAGCCTATTATAACCTAATGACTTCCACTCATTAGCTTAGGCACAGCAATCATCTGCAAGTATGCTCCTAGCCCATTGCAGATATTAAGTGATACACGCTCAGTAAACAACCGCAAAGGTCTAGGAATACGAAATGAGTGCCTGAGTAGATAGCTGTGTATTCAGCAATTTTAATTATTAGACTTGTGTGTGGAAATCTAAATAATCACAACTAATTAGAAAGGTGAGGTGTTTTTTTCTCACTTCGAGACCTGTTCATAGCAAGGGCTGAGTTATGGGTTCAGATGACTCTGAGTGAACCCCTGTGGATGTTTCAGAGCCTGGTCTCCTATAGCCTTTGTATCCTTTTTGTGAGTGTCATCACGTCCATGTTTTTTGCTAGTTGGAGGTTGTTCTCTGTTGGGAAATCTTACAGTCTGCAAACACACTGCAAATAGCACACAGTGAATGCAGGTGTGCTATATTGTTAGGTATCAGAGTTCAGCTTTTTAAATCTTGTATAAGAGGTCTGTCTATTTATTTATTTAAGTGCTGAATCATTGGAAAAATTCTTACTCAGTATTTGATCCTTGACCTTTGCTTTTCCAGGTTTTGAAAATCTTAATTGGACCCAAAATTGTAGTTCCTCTATGGTTCAGATAAGTTTTTAATATGATGAAGCCATTATATTTCCAGTACTGCGATATTCTGTCTTTTCTAAGTAAGAAAAATATTCCTTGTATTTGTAATGTTTAATGAAACATCAATTCCCTCAGTTTCAATTATACTTTGAGTTCAAACTAATTAAACTATGTGTGCACGCACTCCCGGCAATTTTCAAAGTCTGAGATGTCAAAGAATAGTGAATACTGAGTTGCCCTATGTAAACACTTGTGGCTCTTTTTTCATACAGTTTGAACTCCAAGCATCTGAATTTGGAGCAGATGTTTTCATGCCACAGAGACATAACCAGTCCAATTTATCTTCTAGAAAGTGCTGCTTTTGCTTTGAAAACCAAGTTAAAAGAAGGAATGTAGGAATATGAAGAGCAGGATTCAGCATACCATTAAAAAATTCAAAATCTTTTATTTCTTTTTGTCAACAAAAATAAAAAAACGTAGTGAAACACACACACACACACACACACACACACACACACACACACAAAATCAATGAAGCAAATTGGTTTAGAACAACTCCAGAAAGCTTTTCCAAGCTGCTGAAGGTTGTGTTTTTTTTTTTTTTTTTTTTTTTTTTTTTTTTTTTTTTTTTTTTTTCCATATAAAGGGATGGGAATCTAAATAGAAAAGAACAAAGGTTGATTGATTTATTTGGAAAGAAGCATAACAAATGAACGCAACATACAATCTTTCAGAAAAATGACTGTCACGGTTTTGTGATTTTGGTTTTTCAGTATTCCACATCATAACATCATGTAGTGCATTGGGAGTTAAAGTGTTAACACTCTAATCCGGCTACCTGCCCCTACACGTCATGGAGGGGTGGGCTGGGGGGTGGGGCTGCTTCTTTGGATTCCCAACGAAGAGGCAAGTGCTCCGTTAACTCTCTCTCTCCACTTTGTTTGATTTATCCATCTCAATTAGATTGTATTATATTATATTATAGTTAGTAAAATAAGTTTACCTCCCTAGAGGTCTGTTTGTTTTCTTTCCTTTCCTTTTCCCTTCCCCTTCCTCTTTGGGGGGGGGCTGGGAAGGGGGCCCTTGGGCCCACTGTCCCTGTCACGGGCATAGACTGGTCCAGGTAACCCCGTGACAATGACCTGAAAAAAATGTGAAATGGTGTGATAAATCAAAGAGAAATGTATAATGCAGATGAATATGCACAAAAACAAGAACAATTGATTAGTAAGCATTAAAGAAAACTGAGGTCCATTGTTACTCAAATTTTTACACAGATGTGTTTTAAGCTAAAATACTTCTGCAGGCACTTGAAAAGTGCAGCTGTGTATGGTAGAAAAAATATTGTGCTTATTATAAAAGAATACTGAAAATAATAATAAAAAACACCTGAACCTCATCTATTTGCTCATATTTTTAGGAAAAAAATATCAGTTGTGTCAGACTAACAGAACAGTTCCTCTGAAGGCAACAGAGATAAGCAATTCTGAGTACAAAAAAAAAACACATGGTGATAGCTGGCAAACCTATTTAGACAGGGAAAGCAAAAATCCAGGAAACCTACATGCCTCTTAGCAAGACTAAGGACAATCACAAGAGAGCATGCCATGGAAATGGATTTACTACTGATGAAAAAGTGGCTAATGTTGAGCACTGTATACCAATTATCAAGGAAAAAAGTACTGCTCATCCTAGAATATACCAGACAAGAAAGGAGCATGGTGCAAGATTTTCCAAGAGAAAAAACCATAAAAGTTCTACAAACAAGTCTTTTAAAAAAGATTCATAAAGGAAATTAGTCCATAAAAGGAAAAGAGAATTCTCATTTACATCCTTTTCATATGAGCTCTCACAAACTATGAGTTATGGGGTTGTTTTACAATTGTAATTGCAAATTTTCCTCTCCATGATATAAAACAGTGTTTAAGAAATGTGTCAAGATAAATGTATTAAAATGAAATGCAAAAAATCTTAAATGAAGAGAAATAGTTTATGTGGCGAGAGAAGACATTAGGAATATTTGACATCATAGAAAATTACTTCTTTTGGATGAAAAAGATTCTGATAAAAAAACCAAACATTTAAGAATGTTTTGATGTCTTTTTAATAAAAACTGGAGATCTAAAACAAATTCAGGGAGTTAAATAGCAGGGCTGGGAAGAAGTTAATTCTGTGTAAGTTATAATGACCACAAACCCAGAATTTGGGACTGCCATAAGACTCCTACAGTTTAGAGTAGTATACAGTAAATTAATATTTAGAACCCCTCAGTGCCTTGATCCAAAGAAAGGTGAAGGACAAATGAAGTACGAAACATTTTTTGATCCAATTCCAATTCCTTCCACCTAGCTATGAATATTCTAGTGATGGGGAGAAATAAATCTGTAATAATGCTAAAAATGATGATAAAAACATAATTTGCTGCCATGAAGAACTAAAGCCCAGAAGTGGTTTTGACATTCAACCCTGCAGATGTTTTAAAGATACTACATTTCCTACTTCTCCCTGAGTGCATTCATTTCTTCATTTGAGGACTAAGAAAGGTCAAGTATACTCAGAATACCAAGATGCAAAGTGTGCTACTAAGCGCTGCTGAGGCTTTTGTGGTAGTCACTGTGGTTTTACTAATAGACAATTGAGGAAAAACACTACCTTTACTCCAAAATCTCTTCTTTGCAGTATTGGCTGAAGCTAGAGCACAAGACAAATGCAAACCACAGTACTTCCAAAGTCTTGGTGTGAAAAGTTTAAGGAACATTTTTTTTTTCCTGTTTTATCCAACAACAAAATAATCTCCCTAAACATATTGGTTCAGTAAGGGATTTCTACTTTAAAACAGGGAAAAATTTATCCCTCAAGCCAATTAAATATTCACATTAAATCTGCTGGGGGATATTTGTCCAGCTTCTGTGCAATGAGAAAACAGTGAGCTGATAATGTAATCTGCTTATGGATGATTTAGGATATACTAAAGGGCAGTAATTTAGCTCAGTTCTGAATGCTAATTGAACAAAGTGCTTAAAGACACACTAAAAATATATATATATATTTTATGAGCAGCTTGATGTTACAAGAGCCATGGGATATAGAACCAGTCTACAAATTAACACAATTTTTACTGCCTCGTTTTAGTAATATTTTATACTAAGCACTAGGTAGTAAGTGCTGGCTGGAAAAACAGGCTGTTTTTTTCTCTCTTCCCTCCTCGCTGCTCCCTGCCTCCTGGGCTGGTTGACGGAGAAAGATGAATACCTTTTCACAACATGATTCAATCTGCTGGTTTTAGGCCTTCTGAGCACTCCTTGCCACTTCCAATTTCTCTCCAGTGATTACAGAGTTGAGACCAGCTGACCAACAGTGACTAGATTACTAATTTCTACACAAATTCATTAATAAACATTGAGTATGATGTTTCTACTATATTTGAAGAATGTAAGAATCTGGAGGCTTCCTAAGCTATAAATATGACAAATACTATTCTAAGAACAGTTTGTAACTGAGAAAGAAAAATAAAGTCATTTTTACATTTAACTTCCTTTCCCTGTTCGGTATTCTGGCAATCCTACAGATCTATGACAGTCACAATCAGCTAAGCATTAAATACAGAAAGAATGAAGCACTCTCACAGCTCTAACAGTACTAAGAAATTAGATGTATGAAGATTACATATCTTTTCATCCAATTGTTCTGTTATGTTCATCCAATTCTTGTAAATCCGATTTCTAGTAAAACATGATTTTCTGCATTAAAGAACAACCAACAAGCACCACAAGTAAAAATCTCCAATCCCTTCACTAATAGAATTTCCTTTCTGTATCCTCACACTCTCTAAAAATTAAAACCTTTTGGCTTGTAATGCTTTCCCTACATATTACCACTGCAGTGTTTACAAGAGAAGGCTCTTGTATAACTCAGTCTCCTATGCAGCTCTGACCTTTCTGCCACTCTCAATTCCCAGTGTAATGAGACTTACACAATGTATCATGTTTCTTCTCTTAAAAATAAAGAAAAAAAATATAAAAAAAAAGAGCATATGATACATCTGGACTAGAGGACTGGAAGCATCAATACCTGCATAACTGCAATTCCTACAAGGCACCATGCAAGCCTTTCCAACTGAAAGGTTATAACTTCCAGTCCAATAAGTGGAATTTGATTTCTCATTCAAAAGTCAGCAGCATTTCTGCAGAATTAAACCCTTTTATTGACACTGTAGGCAGCTGTGGATCAAGACAATATTAGAAAGCTTTTTTTTCTCTCTGTCTGGATTATTTAAAATAGTATATATTTTTTTTCTGATTTTTCAGTTTAAGTCCTGTTTAAGTCACTGGGAGTCTGTTCCTAAACAGAAGTGGATTTTGGCTTGAGTCCATGGTTTTTAATAAATTTAATGAAAAGATTTTAGTTGTGGAATTCTGGTTGAACCAGGCTAAAATAGATCTTCAATTACATCTTGCATGCTACACAAGTCCTTTTTGTGCTTTCCAACAAATTTACTACAAAGTCTTTTACTTCACATGAGATAATACCTTCTCAACATGCTTCAACACAGAAGTACCTAAATGTTTTTGAAGCATACCTTAAGAAGTTAGATATATGATTTTATAAATAAATGATACATTTAACACTATTGTTAACTTTTAAAAGTTCCCTATTCAGCAACCGTATTTCAATAATTATCATTGTAAAATAGAAGTACACTGAAAGAAGAATTTCTCTATGAAATGCAGAATGATAGTTACTTTCAGCTTGCATGCTTGAGTAAAGAGACTTTTAAGATTGCAGTCTGTCCGTCTGCCTATCCTTGCCCTTCCTCGAGTTTTACAATGCACTGATCCACTTCCCATGCACTGGAAAGACGGACAGAAATCACCACAGACATCTCTTCATCTCTCAAAAACATGTGGAGGAAAGAGACTAATTCCTTCCTAATGTCCATCCTCTTTGCCCTCAGAAGCTTACTGCAGGACCTGGGCGGACTACATTGAACCAAAACTTAACTAAAGTAGATCAAGTTGACATACCAGAGAAAATACATACTTTTCTATCTGTTGCCACAGGCACAGGCAGCATGTGGAGGCAACTCAGAGCTCACACTCAGTCTCCTTTCATGGAAGGGTGGAAATGGCTCTTCTCCCGGTGGAGGCTTCCAAAGCAGAGCCCTGCATGCAGGAGCATTTCTGTACACTTTCAAAGAAAAGGATGCCAACTCCTCAGCATTGGAACACTATGTGCTTTAACAGGCGTGAAAACTTCAATGTCTTAGATAATCTTGTTCAACAAAAAGCAGAAAAAATACATTGCAACCATACTCCCTTCAATATGATATTCAGGGGAGTGGAGAGGTGCTACAAAATACAGACAATAGAAGTATTTATGGTAATCTCTTTAGAAAGAAATTCAGCCATTTATAAATACTACTTATGCAACTAAAAAGATTGGCCTACACATTAAAGTTTTTGCTGAAAAGGCATTCCTTTTTAGAAGTTACCTAAGAATTAATGTAGTTCAGATAGAAAACAGGTTGTAGATTTAGGATTGCAATGTCTGTTAGAGTTTATCCTCTCACTATCCCCCACAGATAATAATATAATAATTGTAATAAGTTTCAGGACTACTGGCACAAGAGTGGCTATCACTCTGAAACAGCTACTGTTTCTTAAGATCTTAGAGAAAAAAGAATTAGGTTGGATATCCAGAACTTGAGCTTTGGCTGGTTCAGCACAGCCACCATATTGTAATTCTATGCTTTAATTACAAGCAAAAAATAAAAAAAAAAAAGGTCAGGTGCAGGGGTGAGATTTTATAGCAGCATCTAAATTTAAAACTAAAATTGTCAGGGCTCATTTTCTACCCCTAAGGCCATCTGGCATGGTCTAGACACATCATATCTACTAAACTCTCTGGTGTTTTAAACCGGGTAGCACAACAAAGCCACTCACTGTGAACAGACCTGAGCTCACTCAGCTCATAATTGTGCACAGGAATTTTTTTGCAGATTTTAATTAACTTTGATCAAAGAATGCCAGGAACTGGATTAATAAATCAATAGCATTGTTCAAGTCTAGTGCCCTAATATATGCTGTAGTGATTGTTAGTTTATATGGCAGTGATATACCTCTCTCTGATTTAAATTCATGGCACTAGACATTCACTCAATATCATATCTTAAAGCAGAAAGATATTTGGAAAGATAAGCTGTGCTTTTCATTACACTTAAAACATACTTATAACATTGTCTAGATGCCTGATCATAGTCTTAGTCCAGTGGTAACTAGTACATTTTTCCAGTCGTTACACTAGTGCCATGCTAGTGGTGGACTTTGTACATAAGAGAATAAAAGTAAAACAAAGGAAGATTTCCATCATACTTCAATCTACAGTTACTCTGTTATCTATAATTTTTCACGCTAATAATTGAGAATTGACTATAAGAAAGCCTTTCAGTTTTTAATGCTACCATTTGTGAATGTTAAAATCTCAGTAAACATAAAAAGCTGAAAATTAAAAGGAAAGCTGAAAATTAAATTAAAATTTTTGAATAAAAGTATGTTTGAGAGCGACAATTTTTGAATTTTTTTTAGACATAAAATTGAGATGCTGTTTGTTAAAAATACTGTAATGGCTATAAAAATTTATTTACAATTAATAAAAATATTGCTCAGCTTTTCTAAAAAATGTTTTAAAGGGAGTTAGCTGTCCTACTATACTTCTTTGCAAACATTAGATCTGTAAACAACAGTGGAATTGCAAACAGTATCCCTAACATTTAAATCAATTTCTCTCAAGATACCACTTTGCAGTAGGCAATCTTTGTGGTAGGATCAAATCACCAACTATAAGCACTTTACTGTGGGTGGGCAGATAAGCATTCCTTTAAAATAAGCGTCCAAGGCTCCATTGCTGTCTTTCAAGACAGTTACCTGCCTTAAGACAGAGGTGGAACCTCTCTAATTAAATTCAGACACTGAAGTTAGGTAAAAAGACTCCTCACCTGAGAGCTTTTAAGGGCACCAATCTCCTTTCCTTAGTATACGGTGATTTTAGGCTTTTATTCTAGCAGGACACTTTCTTAGACAACTAAAATTTAGAAAAACGTTTGATTACTTTGATCCGTATGCATTGTATACACTGCCTGATTTTTAATTTTTTTTTCTTTCATTTCTCAAAAAATCACAATATTGCATGATGTTGCCTCAAAATTACAGTTGAAAACATCTGAGATTTTTATCACAGAAGCCCGGAATACTTGTTATTACTTACCCCTAAGATTAAAATGTCTTCCTTCAATAATTTTTTTAATATCAGGAAGCATTATCTGTGCAAAAAAGAAAGTGATTTCAGAAGAAATTTGAAGAACAAGCCAAAAAATAGACCCATATCCTCTTTTCACTTGTGTTTAAGCATGTATGTAAGACAGGGCTAGAGGTGTGGGGAAAAAAAAAAAGAAGGTGGATGGGCCAGAAAATTCTTTATGTTCACCCCACTGAGAGCATCCTCTGCCAAACAAAGGAGTTACAGAGCATCACATTGGAGGTTACTGTTAAGGGAATCTATGAGTGATGTGTATGAATGATTCATGGAAGCTTTATTAACAGATAAGAAAATCCTACAGAAAGTTTTCTACAACTCAATGCCTATAATTAGCCTTCTTAGCTTAGAACAAAGCTCTTCAGTTGATCTAGCAAGGTATTTAAATACATATGTAGCACTACCTTCTGCATACACTTAGGCTACATAATAAGGCCAGAATCAAGTATGGGCTTGAATCTTTTCCTCAATCTGAGATAGGGTACTTCGTGTTATGCCAGATCTACCTCTCTGGCCTCAAAAATACTGGACCAAGGAACTCTAAATTTTCAAACACATCAAAGCAAGATGAAAGTGCAATTCCTATTGAATTTTTCTACAATAATTAGTTCTTTTTAGTGAGGGCTGTAGAAGATGTCTTTGTGTCCAGCAATTTTCAAAATACACTTAAAAATCCTAATTTTTGGATGTACATTTTCAAATGTTAGTCTGTGTTTTTATCTAATATTTGGGGGTATGCATGACCACAAGAACAGAAATCGAAATGACACCACAGATGTTATTGAATGAATATCTGCTCAGAATATTAGATTAGTACTGAAGACAACAAACTGATTCAGTTTGATTTAGTATTTGTTAACTCATAGGTTCAAAATGTTAAACAGATTGTGAAAACTGTTAACATTACAGATAACACAACTATAGACTTAGAAAATCACAAAGTTGCAATATTGTGCATGAAATAACTACTTTCTTTAAGAAAATAATTTATTTGCCATAGTCACAACATTTATATCAGTTACTGTACATATATTTTCTTGCAATGCTCTGGCTGTCTATGAATACTGGATCCACAGATGCCACTTTTGCAGCTATAAAGGAGTGAATACAATGTAAAACTGCTGTCAGATCCTGAAATTCAAGTTCCTGAAAGAGAAAGCAAGAGAAAAAAAAAGAAGAAACACAAATTCATATTCAGGTTAACAAACATCGACATAAATACAGAAATGACTCATTAGTCAACAACAATGAACTTAACATGAAAATTTGAATATTTATAAGGAACTGTAATTTCAAATGTGCTAAGAATAAAAGATGTATATCCATAGCTCATTCACTGGCATAGCTGTATGTCAATTTAGTCTTCATCCTTTGTTGCTTTATTGTTTACAATTCCCTCCATTTAGACAATCAAAACATTCAACTTGCAAGAATGTTCGGACATCACCTCATGTTTTAAAATATTTGAAAATTTAAAGATGTGGTTTCAGGTCCCATTCAGGGGAGGGTGAGTATGACACAGAGTTTGGCAGCCTCCAAGAACAGTCAAATAAGCAAGCTGTGAGGTCAGAGGCAAATGGAAGCAAAGGTAAAGTCACACCACATTTTGCACATATAAATATGGGTGTTTGAAATTCATGTGCCCTAATTCAGTGAGAAAGGCAGAGTTACTCCTAATTAGTTCTCAAATTCCTTTGGCTTTTTATAAAATATTTCATCCTCTGTCCATAAATGACATTTCTGTTTCCCAGTCTTCCCATAGAGAAATGAAGTGACATTCTGACACAATGACAAAAAACATAAAATAAAAAGCATATTCAATTTATGCAATAGTAATATTTGTAGACTGCAACCGGACATTTTGTACGGTTTTTGGTTTGGGGAGAAGGCAGGTTTAAACAGGACATTTATTTAAGGTATTGGTTATACAACAGCATATCAGAAAATATCCTGTTTATTTTAAAATGAAAATTTAAGCACTTCAGCTTTTCATATCGCAGTACTTTATGGTATTTTCTAAACAAAAATTGCCTCAGACAGAATATTTGGAATTTATTCCTGTTCAGGAAAGGCTAACCTTCACACCACTTTTCTGTTGAAGTCCGTGTATTTACTAGGTTGGAATAGTATTACTCCTAATGAATGCTTAATTGTTATGTAATCAGAAACTCTGTTTTCCATTTTGTCCAGATGTACAGCGTTCACTGAAAGATTTTTGACATTAGAGATTCATTTTTCCATCATGGAATTTTTATTTTTCCAATATCTCTTATTATCCTACTTCCAATTCCCTTGTGATTAAGCTCCTCCCAGATATATGTATCTTTAATACATACTTTTGTGTTGTTGTTTTTTTTGTTTGTTTGTTTGTTTTGTGTTGTTGTTGTTTTTTTCCTTTTCAACAGCTTTATTTTACTGGCTTTTTACTTTGAGATAGTTAGGTTGATTCCTTCAGAAGCTGAAGATAACAAGACAGGTACTCTTGCAAACAACTTGGTATATGAACATACTGTGCAGTAAGTAACAGCTACAGTGACAGATATTTGTATTACATTTAATAAATATTTTACATCCCTCTGCTATGTGACAGTAATCATACTGTCTTCTGTGGCAGTAAAGTATTACCAGAATGAGAGGTCACTGCATACATCTCAGGCACATAATGACTAACCTAGGTGCTGATACACAATAAGTAATACTGTGATTTCATTACTGCAAAGCAACCTGTAAGCATTAGGTGAGATTCTTGAGCCATAACAACGTTCAGGGAAAATCTGTGAATTAGTTTAGCCATATTTCTTTGCTTCTGCTTGGAAAGTTCCTCAGGATAACTGTACAATGCTTTGTTTTGAAAAAAAGTTGCATCTGGCTCAGTAGAAATAAAACCAATTTGGATTTGTTAAGTAGACACAACTAATAGGTGAGATACCAGTCACAATATTTCCATACAATTTCCCTCTGAAACAAATGCTCACAAGAATTTTCACAGTATAAATCCTTTGTCAAGAGTCTGAATGAAATGAACTCACTGGAGATTTTGAATTATTTTAATACATATATATTTGATTAAAATGATCCAACCCAGACGTTCACTGTTGATTTTTCTATATTGATTAGGCTGCAAATAGGGGAATGCAAATTTTACATACTTATTCTACCTCACATACTGCAGGATAAAACAAAGTCAATATTTGGCTTTCCACTGCTTCATTCTGGAAATAGTTAGGGGGATTGTGATTGGAGTGGGATTGTGATTGGAGACATGGAAAATAAAAAGGCAGAAGAAGGACAAGGTGGCATCAGACTTCCAGCATTTGAGGGCTCCAGTTCATGATGAAGATGAGACTATACGGATTTTTTCCAACACTTGTGCATGATTTCTTTAAAACCTCAGGCACATACAGCTTATTGTCTCAGGGATTTTATTTTCCACTAAGCAAATTTATTATTCTCAAACAAATTTAACTTCTGTTACCATCTACTTTCTGACAATAAGCAATATTAATGTACAAAAAGAGTAATGGGATCATATTCAACATGTTCCCAGAATATGCTTTTTCCATCATGTTAAGTGGCCTTACAAGTACATTTGTTCTCTACTAAACATCCAAGGAAGCTCTCAGAAAGTCCTTCTCACACACTGTAACTTTCAGACAGAGAAAGCTTTGGCAGCAAGCTTTCTCCCTCATAGTGATTACAGAGTGCACACAGAAGCCTAAGAGAACAGTACTTTCAGCCCCTAAGTCCTGCAAAGAATATGCATATAATATGTCTTGGGTAATTCATCATCAGATAAATAACTTGATACTTTTTACTACAATGCTGAGCTTTCTGAATATGTCATTCCATGTATGTGAAGTGGAATACAAACTGCTATAGGACTTCACGCTACTTCCAGTCTCTAGACAACCAGCACAAGTTTATCAAAATGTATTCTGGAAGATGTTGCAACCATCATATACCTAATAGCAAAAAAAAGTTCATAAACTCCTATCCCTTTAAATGCTGCACTTCATAATCTGTGTGAGCAAAATATGGACTTTCTACTTTCCTCTAAGATGGGATGCAAAACTGCAAAGTGTCTTAGAAAAAACACAGAATCATAGAATCATAAAATAATTTGAGTTGAACCCATAAAGGTCATCTAGTCCAAGTCCCCTGCAATGAACAGGGACACGTACAGCTAGAGCAGGTTTCTCAGAGCCCCAGCCAGCCTGACCTTGAGTGTCTCTGGGGATGGGGCATCCACAACCACTATGGGGAACCTGTTACAGTGCTTCACTATCCTTATTATATTTTTTTTTCTTATATTCAATCTAAATCACCCCTCTTTTAATTTGAAATCATTTGCCCTTGTTCTATCACCACAGACACCACTAAAGAGTCTGTTCACTTCTTTCTTACAGCCCCCCTTTAGATACTGAAAGGCTGCTCTCAGGTCTCCCAGAGCCTTCTCTTCTCCAGGCGGAATAGCCCTAGCTCCCTCTGTCTGTCCTTGTAGGAGAGGTGTTCCATCCCTTGGACCATTTTTGTGCCTCTCCTCTGGAGATGCTCCAAAAGGCCGACATCTTGCCTGTACTCCTGTACCATTTCTGTGGTGTACTTATTGCTGTTCTTATTTAGCAGCTATAAACCCTCACATATTTTATGGAAATTACAAACTGACACTTCCAAGATATAAAATAATAACAAACATGAATTCTTATGAAGACAATAGAGGCATAAGCCAATATAACTGATGGGCAGAATGTGCTATTTATTATCATTCATATCTAGTTAAATAAGGAGGGAAAAAAGTAACATTAAGGGATGTTATTCTCAAACTTCTGCTTTTGTATACTTGCAAGTCAACAGCTTAAGAAGTAATTACCCTAAAAGGAGAAAAATCTCTTGAGAAATTATATCAAAGTAGGCATTTAGGTAACCAGTAATAATTGGCATTCAGTTGCTGAAGTATTCATTTGGGCCTCATATTCAAAATTAGATCCTGTTGTGGAAGAAAAATGAAGTTAAATGTTCATTGAAATCCTTTGAAGAACTTAAGCACGTGTAATCTTCATTTTGATTTTTGGGGGAGTAAAGAAACATTTTTTTCCATTTTGATTGATACATATGAACATAAGGAAATAAGTATTTTATTGACAGTAGATATGTCTATTTTAAAATTACTGTAAAATTAATATAAACACTTTCATTAAGAAGTAATGCCATTATTTAACTCTCATTGTTTAGGGTTTATAAAACTAAAACGATGTGCACGAGTCATAAAAGATTTACAAAATAAAGGTTTTAAAGGTTTAAACAGAGGTTTAAATCTCCTGAATTACAATCTTTAAAAGCAACAAATTATAAAATATGAAAGTACTCACTTTAATCTTAGATTTGCTTCAAAATGAAATGAAATCATTCAACAATTTAACTTCAGGTTCTGACTACTCATTCTAACATTTGACACTTTGACCAACTGCAGCCAAAGGTGCTCAGAGACAAAAGCCTTTCACAAAGCTTTTCATTCCCATACTGCAGATATATTCGCGTCCAAGCTGCACATATTCATCAAGATAAGCAATCAGAGATACCTAACACATACTGTAGGCAGAACTTCAGGGTGCACCAGCAATACTATTTTGCTAGAGTTTTTGGATAAGAAAAGAGCAAATAGAGGGATGTCTCATCACTAGGAGATCACCCTTTTCCATGTCCCTACTGCAGAGTTCTCATTGTTTCTATGAGCTTAGAATACATACTAAAGTGGAGCAGTCACTCCTGTGTACCTCAGAGATGTTGTCTAATCTGCTGATTAATCTTTTGTATGCTAATGATATGCTCTGATTTCTGTATTACATAATTTATACATAGTTGAAATGGGCGCATTACTGACAAAACTGTATTTTGACTGCAGACAACACTTAGAACAAGAAATATCAACTTATTTCTATTAAAGAACACCAATTAAAATTCTTTCAAATAAATTAATTGATACATTATTTTTTATTTATTTTTATTTTTTAAAGTAATATACTTCTCCTCATACTCAGCCAGGCAGACAACTAACTGAACATTTTATTTGCCCTGTATAACCTGACTCCACTCTTCTGCTTGCTTGATTCCTCTGTGATTACTGTTCTTTACCTTAATCAAGATTGCCTGTTTATAAGTATTTACAAGAATTTTTACACGTCTAATATTTCAATAACCAAGACTATTTCAGTTAATTATATGTATCCTAATAAGTAAAATACAACAAAGACACTAAAAGGAGGACAGCAAGAAAGAACATGAAAGATTGGATTAAAGCTGTGTGAAGACAAGTCTGCAAAACTACAAGCTGACATGGAGAATATTAAATATGTGCATACTGCATTGATCTCGATCACTATATGTGCACAGACAGGTAAGAAAAATGTATGGTTTTGTTTTGCCCACCCACCTGTAACAGCTGGATATATTATATATCACAAAGAGCTTCACAGGCCTGTTGCATCGCTACCACACATACACTTAATTTTATTGATTATTTCTGAGAGCTACTGAATCACTATTTGAGCAAGACATGAGCCTGTATAATGTAAGAGGCAGATAACGTAGCCAATGACAGTGTTGTACCCCACGTATTTCTTGACTTCTTAAAGGACATTCGTGAGTCTCCATGCTTATTAATTATTGACAAGACTGCAACTATTACTACTGTATTCTTCAGTATATAACTTCATTCCTTCCGATTGAAATGCTAATCATACTTTCTGGGAAAAACAAACAAAACAACAAAACAACACTGATAATGGTATCTAGGTTTTAGCTGTAGTCTCTGTGGAAGTCAAAACAGAACAGGAAATTCTAACTTTAGTTCTAAATTTCAGCAAATATACCAGGGCTTGATTACCATACTGTGGTTGAAAAGAACAAATGTACTAATAGAGCCCAGCTTGTTAAGACTGTTATAAAAACACAAAAGTAAATTATCAGCTATAGAAAGGGGTATGAAGGCTTGTTCAGCTGAAAGTTATTTGCTCTCCTTTTTGCAAATGTCATTTACACAAACAAATGATAAGATGAAACGGTGCTCTTACCAATATAAGAACTAGATCCATTATGCCAAAATTAAATGACAGATGAATTACAACTCTAACTATGAATTATACTTAAGTCTTTTAACAGTGTCCTACAGGGATAAGGACGAATCAAATGGCTTTTCACTGCCAGCTTCAGTGATTCCAAATGCCACTGTCTACTATCAAATCTGGAACACTTTCAAATGTTCCATTGGCAGACACAAACTTTGCCAATGTATTAAAAAAAACATCTGAAAAATTTTCTGGAGATGTTTGTCTAAATGCAGCCAACTAAAGTCACCCCTTCCAGTAAATATTAAAACTAAATTCCAGCAGCAATCAGACTGCCCAACACTGTCACGCAGTCCAAAGTCTTAACTCATGTCCACCATCATCTTGCAAATGTTTTTCAAGCTCTCAAGATATTCAGTAGTACACTGCCAAATTTCAGCAACAAAAGACCCATGTTAATAAAAATACAGAAGTGTGTGAGTGCTAGATTATGGCTGTTTGATGTTAGAGATCAATGTTGCTGTAAATAGAGAGCTTTGTTTGCACCATTTAATTTCCTTTATCTCACAGCATGACTAATATGGAATAAATTTTCTCTCAGGTGAAAATAGTAAATCTAAAGAAACACAGTTGCTGGTCTGCCCTCAATCACTCTACTGAAACTCTCCTGTTTAAACAGAATAGGATTTGCAGCAAAAGTGTACTGCAGTCCATTTGCAAAAGTGTATAATTGTGAAGTCAGTGAAGAAAGAGTACTGTATGTACTCAGACAAATATGCACGGTTCTTAAGTTAGATGCATAACAGTTAGAAAGGACAGAAGACAAGCAACATATAGTAGAACGTTCTATATGGCTCACAACAGTCTAGTGACACTGATTCTTTTCTCACACTTTGTTCACTGAAATATTTGATACGAAGTTAGAAAGATAGAAGGAAGATAAGTAGGCTCTGTTTCCCATCTGAGTGTGAATGAATTACTACAATATAATCCCATATATATATACTTTTAAACAACCTCAGAAATTTAGTGTATTTGCCACGTAGACCAAGAATATGTACTATTATTAGATACAACTTTGCCAAATGTTAAATATTTTGGCTGATATGCGTCGTAGCAATAACAAATTATTTTTAAAACTAAACCTAAAACTGAAGTGCAAAGGAAGATGCATTTGGCTAATAATTTATAGAAGGAGAAAAGCCATCATCTCTAGCTAGTCTCAGAAATGCAAAAATAGAATTCCCAAATGTGGTCTTTTTCCCCAAGAATTTATAAGCATACACAATTAAGACATAATCTGGAAAATTCTTTTGCAATTTGAACTCTACTATTTACTGTGAAGTGAATACAGGTAATCTGTATCAAGCTTTATTTCACATGTAGTGGAAATGAAACTTCTATTATTTGTTGGCATTCTCTGTTTCTGATTATTGGTGGCATTTCATTGTACAACACCATCTGGTTCTTTCAATACACTAATCTGAGGCAGACACTGTACTATACTATGGGTGTGAGAGCTGCTTATTTCATGATTAGTCTGTAATCCCAATGTCTAAGACATAAGAAGAAATAATACCACTTAGAAGTGTGGTAGACATATACTTGAATATATAAACCAAGTATCTCAAGTAGATAGGCTGCACAGCTCTATCCCACTTCCATTTAATGTGAAATCTTAATGGGTAAACTGCACTTTGCCAGAGGTACATAACAAAAGGCCTATGCCTCACTGAAATCCTGATAAATCCTCAGTTGCTTAGCTGGCCTTTAATGTGCTTTCCCAGGGCTCCTACAACACTTACAATGCACGTGTACATTTAGGTACATAGGTATCTGTAATTCTGTATGAACCTACATATGTCACAGTTATGTATCACTAGGACTCATTTCTATCAAATAAATAACTGATGAAAATTTCATATAAATAAACTCATTTTTTTTCTCTACTTAAAGAATAAAACTCTGCAATTAAAAACCATTAAATTGAAAGTAAAAGCATAAACATAAAAGTAAAGAATAAAGGAGAATAAAGTAAAGAACGGGAAGAGGAACAGGGACACGTGTCCAGTCATGCATGGATGAGCTGATGATTTAATACACAGATTCTGAAATTAAGATTCTGTTTTTTGGCAACAGCATGCTCTTTTGTCTGACTTTTAACAAGTTACTTAAACTCTATCCAACAGATGATCATGTACATAGTGATGATAGCAGATCCTTTGTATCTCCAAGGAGTACCGTGTGGAATGAAGAGGAAATGACCTGCTAGTATAGTCATATTATTATAGTGTTGTATCTTTTATGATATTATTGTATTTGCTACTGCAGTGTCAACAGATGACTGAGGTTAAGTTTGCCGGTGAAAAACTGAATAATTTATTAATATAGATGTACAAGGGAAGACATATTATATTTGTTGTTTCTTTATGATGAACAAGGAAGTTTAGAGATTATTTCCTTGTAGTTTTTTTAAAAACATTTTAAAGGATAATTAAAGGTATCATCTATGCTACCTTTGTAATACGGTCACTGTAGCAAATTTTCACTTTATAAGTCACTTTAACCTGTGTAACTCTGAATAAAAGTGAGAATTTTCAAATACATTTATATGTGTTCTTTGTTTTCATTGATTTTTGTCTACCAAATCTCAATTTGAAGCTGAACTCACCCTTAGCTTCCTCTTCTCTGTTATACCACATCAAAGTTATCCTCATTCCTTTCACAACTGCACAACTGAATAATTCTCAATTCATTTATTTATGTTTTCTTGAATTATTCATCACTGTCCTTATTCATCAATGACCACTGCCTTGGTAATTCATTTCTCCAGTTTTCATCCTACCCCTTTGGTTATGTGTACAACTGTAAGAAGCCTAGGTTCACAGAGCAGAATCTGAGGCCAGATTGAGGCATTACAGGTATATCTCCAGATGATGATTCAAAGTACAATCCTGAATTAGAAACTGATGAACTTCAGTTGGGAATCTGAATTCTAAGTAAGTTGAACAACCAGATCTGATAATCACTAGAAGATAAAATACATCAGTATCTCATCCTCAGTAGGGACTGGATGTTGCCGCAGCTTAATGCCAGATCCTGCAAAGCACTGAGCACTCTTGAGTCACAGTACTGAATGCACTAGAATAAGTTTCAAGAACTACTTGGCCTCTTGTGAGATTATTTCTTTTTTATTAAGCTAATAAATATTACACGGTATTTTATTTTATCTGTAAATCTTAAGCTTGTATTTGCTTGAAGTTGTAAGTCTACAGTTTGTATTTAGTAGTTAAATAGATATATTTTTTGCTTTGCCCTCTTTAAAAACAGTTTTTAGATATTATATTATTATGCCATCAAAACACGGTAACAGATTTGTACAAGTAGTGTAATAAATCTAGAGATGCTATATCAATTCTTTTCATTGTAGAGTTTCTACAGAGCAGGAGAAAAATACAGAAACTATGATTTGCAGTTCACTAAATGCAAGCACAGCAGTAAAAGGAATTGATTGTTCCATTTCATTTTTCACTAAGCTGAGAAAGATTATGTCACTTACCTTTGTCTCTATTTGTTTGGTGTCTGGATTCTGAAAAAGCAGCTTTACTTTTGTTTTCCCATCATCTGAAGAGCCTTTGAGCTGAGAGAATTTAAACCTCCACAGTACGTTCTGAAGAGAAAGAAATTTGATTAAGGACTTGTTACACAGTTACTCAGAACTACAGATAAATGACTAATGGTTATTTATTAAGATAAAGCATTGGGGCAGTAAGCGCAAGCTGGCTGCAGAGCAAATAAAATAACAGCTTTGCATCATGTCTGAGAGTAAAAGGCATGATATTAATACTCACTAATTAAAAAAAATATATAGAAATTCTCTGAAATTTGAATGATTCCATTGCCTACATGATGATCAATATCCATGACAAAAGCTTATTTCTAGAAATATTCATTCGGATATTTGTATCAGTTTCATTATGAACTCAATTTCATACCGTATCTTGTTCTGTCATCTTTCAGCTGGCTCATCTGCACAATGTAGATAAATGTCTTACACAGACATTGTGATGCTCAATATACCTTGGTCAAAAAGTGTTTTTGAAGTGGTTTGAAATCCAAAGCTAAATATGCTAAATGTGCTACAAATATACTATATTTATAAAAAAAGCTATGATGTGGTCTTGCAAATTACAGAAGGTATGTTCTAAATTACACAGTTGTTTCTAAAATCTACAGGAACTCTAGAATTCTTGCAAGTTTATGTAGCACTTACTACTGCTGGCAAATCAGAGATTGACAGGACTTTTTTAATCAGTATGGGGATACTTTTCAAAAGCAAATGCTAGGAAACCATGCTTTTGAAACCAATATCATCTTCTATATTTGAATGTTTTCTATTGATACCCTACAAATGTAAAATTAAAAAAAATAGCTAACAGATTGCACACAAACCTTCTGCTGATGTTTTCTTAATATCTATGTTAGTGAAAATTTTATTTACATGGTGAAACGTGATTCAGTCCCTAGTCTCTGCTGATGAAACACAATTTAAATGCTTTGAAGGCCATTTAAAAATCACATTTAGAAAAACTTGGCTGTGTTCCATTTTTCAGTATACCTTACTGCAAAATACTTTCTTCATGTGGGCCAGTGATATCTTCACTTGGAAATTTGCTCACTTTTTATCTGTGAATTTTTCCAATATTCTCTAGATAACATTGGATTTGGAGTGGTTTAGCTGCTTTGTGAGTCAGATGTCATTACAGAAACATCATTTCTTTCTATGACTTTAAACAGATATTTTCACTACCTGAGAGAAGAGACATTCTGGTGAGTTTAGAACTACTCTGTACATAGTGTAGTCCTGCCACATAGTAAATTCAAGGGAACTGTTGCCTTACTCATTAGTACTGTGTTATTTCTTCACACTGTTGCCAGTTATTACAATAGATACCTTGATATCAATGGTGATAATAAAAAATTTACTTTCCACTTGACATATCCACATTGTGATTAATCTTGGTGCTACCATAGTGGAGAATATAAGAAATACCAGACTGAGAGATGATTAGAATAAGAAAGAGAAAATAAAGATTTTTTTATGTCTCATTAGACAACAGTTTTGCTTTTGTAGTGGATATGGGCAACTTGAATCAAGGACAAATGTGATAATCACTACCTAAAATGATGACAGCCTCATGAATTTCAATTATTTTTATTTCATGATCTTTAGAATCCTACTCTTAGTTTGAGAGAGAATGTCCTATAAACAAAATAATTATTTGTACACCTCTTTATACAAAAAAAACAAGGCATGAAATTTCTGTGAAATCTCTGATTTCATCTCCTGGTTCCCTGCAGACAGGAACATCACCACCCCTTACTACAGCACTGTGATGTTGTTTAAACTTTACATTAATAAACAAATTTTAACTAGATCCAGAGGGCCTAATTGGACTGCCTGAACGGTATTCAAATCTTGAACAAGTTTATATCTACCTAGTAGAGATGAATGCTCACTATATACTATAACTTCTAAGGGGAGAACAAAACAAGAACAATTTAGCAATAACAGGCATTGCTGGAGTCCACAGTTGACACACAGTGGAAAAGAGATGGCTCTGGAAGGCAGAAGAAAATGTCTACTTTGGGATCTCTTTATCTTGGATGCATAGCTGCATGCACAGTGGAAGGGAAGATGAATCAAGTAAGCTAACTGATAGAGAAAAACTCTATGATCAGATACAAAGCAGCTGCACTGCAAGGGTGTCTCTGTGATGTACCCCTAATAGAACACCTGAATGAGTTAGTCCCATGACAGCCTCAGAACACAACACATATGAAATGAAGTAATTATTTAAAATATGTTTGGCAATCCCCCAGAATTGTTCTAATGAAGAGTTTTCTAAAAGATGCATAAACTCCTAAGGAGAAGTTCTTGCCCTTTTTATTTTGTCATTTGTAATGCAGAAGGCTCTCTTTCGATCTCTTTACAAACTGTAATAAAGAACATTTTTAATGAGTAAGTGAGCTGATTGCCCAAAATGTGTGATCCAGGCTTAGAGTTGTAGGTCAGACCAGGAGACTGCCCTGCATTTTAATAAGCCTGTATGAGCACCTGCTGTGCCGTAAGAGCATTTTTTTTTGCATCAAAAGTTCACCTTAATTTGAAATTCATTGTCTAGAAAACATTTTTTTTTTTTTTTTCCAGCAAAATTGCTGTGTCCCTAATGAAATGTTAATTACTTTGCTACTTCAAACTTATTCAGTGTTGGAAAGAAATATTCTAAAAAACCTAAGATTGTGGGGCAACACCATCAACTTCAGCTGATATTAATGGGCAGTAATAAGTGTGGAAGCTGCTCATTATTGCTTCACACATGCTTGAAGATGCAGAGAACATGTCCATCTCTCACAGAGAAAAACAATAAACGCATATGAGCTCTCCAGAATTCTTCCAGTTTAACAACAGTCTAACAACAATGTCTAACATTATTCTTTATTCCTCTCTTAGGTAAGCAACAAGTCTATGGGGCCCAATGACACACATCCAAGGGTTCTGAAGGAAATGGCTGATGCAGTTGCCAAGTTACTCTCCATCATGTTCAAAAAGTTGTCAGGTGAAGTCCCCAGTGACTGTAAAAACATCACTCCCATTTACAAGAAAAGGAAGAAAGAAGATATGGGAAAGTAAAGGCCGGTGAGCCTCATGTCTGTTCATGGGAAGACCATAAAGAAGATCCTCCTGGAAGCTATGTTGAGGCACATGAGGGATGAGGAGGTGATTGTGACAGCCAGCATTGCTCCACCAAGGGCAGATTGTGCCTGACAAATCCGGTAGCCTACTACGATGGAGTGATGGTATCAGGAAATAGAAGATTATCTACCTGGACTTCTGCAAGTCTTTTAATGTGGTCCCACATCACATTCTTATCTCTAAATTGGAGACACATGGATTTGAAAGGTAGACTATTCAGTGCATAAGGAGTTGGTTGGATGGTCACAGAAAGAGGGTTGCCAGAGATACACTGGACTCCAGGGACTGGTCCGGAAAGGGTGTCATCCAGAGGGAACTGGACAAGCCTGAAAAGTAGGCTCACCTGAACCAGATGAGGTTCCACACGGCTAAGTGTTGCACTTGGATCAGGACAATCCCAGATATGTCTACAGACTGGGAGAAGAACTCACTGAAAGCAGCCCTGCAGGGAAGGTCTTGGGGATCCTGGTGAATGGAGAGCTTAACGTAAGACAGCAGTGTGCATCTGTAGTCTGGAAGGCTAACTGTATCCTGGGCTGCATCAAAAGAGGGGAGGCCAGCAGGGAGAGGGAAGGGATTGTCCTCATTTCTCTGTCCCATCTGGAGTACTGTGTACAGCCTTGGGGCCCCCAGTACAAGAAGGAAGGACAGTAGTTGGAGTGGGTCCAGAGGAGGGTCATGAAGAATTTCTGAGGGCTGGAGCACCGGTGAAGAAAGGTTGAGGGAGCTGGGCTTGTTTTGCTTGGAGAAGAGAAGGCTCCAGGGAGATCTTCCAGTTCTTGAAGGGAGCTTACAAGCAAGAGGGGACTGACTTTTTACATGGTCTGACAGTGATAGGATGGGGGGAATGGCCTTAAATTAAAAGAGGGGAGATTTAAGTTAGAAATTAAGTGGCATTTTTTTTGCTCAGAGAGTGGTGAGGCACTGGAACTGTTTGCCCAGAGAAGCTATGGATGCTATATGTCCCTGGGGGTGTTCAAGGCCAGGCTGGATGGGGCCCTGGGCAGCAACCCTGCCCACAGCAGGGAGTTGGAACTAGGTGGTCTTTAAGGTCCCTTCCAACCCAAGCCATTCTATGATACTACAAAAACAAAGTTTGATCGAAGCCTCCACACCATCAACTGTAATGATGGTAGGCATACTGGGTTAAAGTCCTACTCTTTCTATAGGTATATACTTTGGTTCTTCTAGTAGAATTTCTACATACTATGAGATTTTAATTATGAATAATTTTCTAGTCTTGTGAAAATGAGTATCAACAGAGAAGTTTATAGTTCTCAAGGAGGAGTACACTAAATCAATCTTCAGATCTAAAATAAACATTTTATACAGTCTAAATTAATGAGATGGTTACTGTCTATACTTAATTTCCGGCTATGTGGAAACTGTGCTATGCAGAGCACAATTTCAGAATGTAGTATCACCAAAGGCATGGAAAAGTATGCAAATTTACTTTCTGAATTTTCGTGTTATTTATAGGATAGCATATGCCGTGCAAGTAGTCTAAATTTCCAAATAACAATTATACTGGTTATTATTTCTTTGCACTGAAATTTCAATAAATTTGTGTAATTGAGCCAAAAATACAAAAAATGCCAACATATAAAAACTAGATCCTGCATCAGTATTTCAAAATGCATTGTAAGTCAGAATGACTAAATGAATTTCTTTAATATATATAAAATCATTTCAGTTAGTAGTTGCCAACCATATTTTAGAGGACAGATCTTATACTACACAGCTCTATTAAGGTAGAAACTTTTTTTATGTAAATTCATTTTCACTGGGAAACAAATCTATAAATTCACTAAAAATGACAACACATTTTATTTAAAATAGTAGAATTATAGGCATGGTTTGGAAGTTGTCATGTGCTATAAACCATTCCCTATAGTCCCTTTATAAAGCCACTCAGTTTTGCAAGAAAAGCGAATTTAATCACATAGATTAACTTTGAAATGCATTTGCTCTTGTTCTGTTCAGTTCTGATATAGCCTAAATTTCTTATGATGGAAGAATAATTCATTCTCTTTTATATCTCTAGCTTCAAAACAAATAGAATCAGGTGAAAGTTCAGTATTTTTCATGACTGGTAATCTTTTCAAAATCTTGACGTTTCTCCGTTACTAAGAAACCAAGTTCTCTGCTACACATAACCTTCTTTTCCTATTATTGCTTGAAAAGGAAATTACTTTTTTTTTTACATTTTTCTCCAATATCTACTTTACATGCTATGGCACAAATAGATTACCCTCTTCGAGTCCCATACTGACTGCGCTTCAGTGGAGCTACAGAAACAAAAAAAGTACAGTATGTTTGAGAAAGAAATAATCCACATCAGTATAAAAGATAGGGTTACTGATAACTTCAAGAACACTGAAATAAAGCAGAGTTATATTTTCTTTTCTTTTTCCTCTTACCTTTGTTTTACTGTCAAAACAGGTAAATCCCAGAGCAAAGTCGACTGTGAAACATAGAGTATCGCCTTGCCAACTGCACATATACGTTTTAGACTAGAAAAAAAAGCACAAATTTTGAGAGAACCATCATCTTCACATATCACATAAAAATAATACTTTATGTGATTTTTTTTTTGTGTGTGTGTGTGTGAGAAGACAATCAGCTAACAACACTCATACTGCTTTATAGTATTTTATAATACAGTTGTCAGAAACTTCTGACTAAATTCATAGCAGGTCTGTGAGCTAGAGAGGAACTGGAGGTCTTTATACTGAATCATACTTTTCAAAATAAACACTATACTCTTGGGAAACATCATTATAAAATGCTACATAGGAAAAAGTCAGTGCTGACTATTTCAGAACTTTTGGAGAACTGCTTAAACCTCACGTATGACTTCTCACATCATTTCCAGCACATGTGCAGGTAAAAGTGCCTCAATGTTTAGTGATTGCAATCTAATTGTAACAGTTATCTGACTTCTTTATTTCTCTGTCTGATAGAAAATTTGAAGACAAGCTTTTAGCTTGCAACATTTCTTCACTTGTATACTTGAATGACTGAAAAATGCCAGCTGATTCTCTTGACATGCATTTTAAGGCTACCTGGCATCTTTGCTGGATTCTGAAAGCATAATAGAGTGTGTCTGCTGCTGATGTAATTTGAAAGAACATGACGAGATTCAAATTAAAGTAAATGGTAAAAAGCCATTCAGCAAAACTTCAGTATGAACAGAGATCAGATGCTGCCTTCAGCTTTTCCCCATCTGACCTTACTAGTCATTTTAAATATTATATATATATATATATACACAAACACCCTTGAACTTTATGAAATCTTTTTTTTTTCTTTTTTTTCCAAGGGAGCATTATTTTGCTCTTGTTGATATTTCATAAATCATACAGTTGCCTCACCCTTGAACATTTGTTTGCAGGGATTTTTGTATCTGGATAGTTCCTTAAATGCTGAAAAATGGTATTAACACAAGAATGGCCTGAAGGAGACTGAAAACATTAATACAATTGTTTAAGGTGCAAGTTGTGCCATGGAGTTGTTCTTCAAAAATTTTGTGTATAATCTAGAACATTTGTATTTAGTAACTCTGATGGTTCCCTCCTTCTACTTCTTAAAGAAATATTTACAGATACGACATTTTATGAAGGATTTTGAAGGGGTTGGGAATTAAACTCACATAGTAGTACAGATTAGTATTATAATCAATTGAACAGTGGCAGATGTACATTATGTCTGAATAAATTACTTTGCTTATTGGTGTTCAAAGCTCATATTATTTGGCACTAAAAAGACTTCAGTAATCAATAATCAATTACAACAGTGTTTAAATATTCCCATATATTATTCAATAATCATAAGGTGGTATCAAGCACCAGTCTCAACTTCTTCTCCATTATTTTCCAACTAAAGAGGTTAAAAAAAATGGTTTTTTAACTCAGCAAAGCAGTTTTGAAAATATATTAAATTAGATTTCCCTAATGAGTAAGCATTCTAATTGCTCAGCCACATATGGTGATTATTAAAACAAACTATTCATGCATAATTAGCCTGGAGTATTTTACAAATATTCAACATTTGCAAATATTGGAACTGTTTTAAAAATGATTTGCAGACAAATACTAAAGACAAACAGTCTGTGCTGCATTTTCACTGTGATAACCATTACAAATAAACGTATCAGGTTTATACTTAAAAAAAACCCACTAATAGTTTTTTATTTACAACAGAAGTAGCTTGTGTTTTGCCATACAGGGAAGAGATAGCAGTTATTAAATTTAAAAGCTTGCCTCTGGCACATACTCAGTGACTTTGAACAGGCTCTCAGACACACTGTTACAAAGATCCCCATCCCTTCTCATTCACACTGATACAGAACACCATCCTTTCTCATTCCAGCCTTTGCAATAAACTTGCCATACATTTGCAATTATGTGATTACCCTTTGTTATTGTTTACATAGAAGTTTAACAATAGAAGTCTGGGTTTAGCTGTCTTCTAGTGTAATTCTCTAGAAAAACAAAAAGAAAAAAATAAAAAAGGTAGTAATGCATTTTAGTATGTGCCCTGCAGGTGTATTCAATGAGAGAACTCACAGTTTAAGCAACAGAGAGGAAAAACATAGGTTATTTTAAACAATCTTCCTTACCAAATGGAAATGAGATTTTTTTCTGGGCTTAGGTTCAATACTGGTTTATCACAGAGCACTTAAATATTGTAAACAGAGGTAGATGAGAGGTATCACTTAATGGTACACATTAAAATATTTTTCTATCATACAGCTATACTCAAATAGACACATTAACAACTGCGTTCACACAGCTTGTGTTTAAAAAGATTCAAAACATTAGCAAACGTGGCATAGAGACGTTCTTTGGCTAGCACTGCTTGAGTGGGTGTAAAAGTTTTCCAGTTATAATCTTGGTGTCTCTGAATATAGTCTGTAGGATGTAGACTGTGAGTTTAATACTGATTTGATTCTTTAGTACAAAGAATTATACCATTAAAAGGAAGGTGTCATGTTTGAACTGCGTCAGATCAGAAAATTGTAGTATATATCCCAGATCAATACTTAACTTTTTCGAAGCAAAAGTGAGTTCTAGAATGATCACTCATAATTTCTAACAAAAGACAATTAAAGTGCTCTTTGTATTTTTTTTTTTCAGATATCAGCATCACAATGCATATATGTTTATTTCACAAAAGGATCATTAATTTGACAATATGACTGCAAATAGGAGAACAGCATTTCTGACTCACTCACAGAATTTGTTAGACCTCTTGTGTCTATTCAGAAGCAGAATGAAGGTATATTTCTGACACTGGTATCTGTCCTTCCAGGTCTTGGGAGGGTTTAATAGTTACTGTTTGGGTGCCCTCGCTATCTTTCCCATAGATGTAGAGATTTCCCAGAAATCAGCTTTGATCCATCCTACTTTATTAGCAGACTGCCAGGATCTTGGAGCCTGCCCTCTTGATGGTAGGTATACTGTAGAAGTCCTGGATGTCCCAGCTGCTTCTTTGGTAGTTTTGTGTTAGATTGTGTGAAAGCATCATATGAAAGTATCATATCCATGTGAAGACGGCATGCACATTTTATATATATATACATTCCTTATAATTAATTTTATAATCAATTTTAAGTTAAAATATGCAGTGTGCTTCTTTGTAGAAATAATATATCATCCATAAACTGGGAAAATCTTAACAAAACATTTACTTTGCTTAGAGTAAAAAAAATATTTGCATTCAAATTAGCAACATTGTTTTATTAATCTTTTTTTTTACATTATAAGCATCATTTTTTTTCAGAGACAAGTTATCCCAATTATATGTAAAAATAAACATTACAATTAATGATAATTCACCTTTATCTGCACAGTAAGAGCAATATATATTCCAGATAGTAGAAAATCATCATGTGCTTCTGGTCTTTTTCCATTATAATAATTAACTACCAGTCAATGTATATAGAACCCAATAACAACAATTCATGCTTTTAGCACTGTTTATTTAGCGATGACTCCCAACTCTGATAGAGTTAATGGCAAAGCTCTAACTATTCAAGATTTGCCCATTAATGAACGTTGATAAAAATATAGTGATCAGCCTTACATAGATCAAAATGAAATTAAAAAAGAAACAACAACACAACTAGAAATACTCTAAAACAAGTAGTTTTTCCTACTAAAACAGCTGACTTGTTAACAAAGCACACGATTTTGTAAAGACTTAAGGAAGTGTGTTGTACACAGATGAGGACGTTGGAATTTTTATTGGCCTATTCTATTGGCCATATTTTATTAGAGATTAACATAATAATTGAATTTAATTGTGAAAAGTTTTCCCAAGAAATCAATTACTAGTCAATGTATTAATCATATTAGCAGAAGACTCCTGTGTTGCCTCTTTGTACTGGTAAAATTTTAATACCGCCCAAACACCACTGATAATTTTTTCTCTCTGGTTTAGAAGACCAAATATAAATTAATTTAATACTTTCTTTAGTCTTTCTATCAGTGTGGATATCTGGAAAGAGCATAAAATTTGCAATCATGCTGAGAAATAGATCTCAGCCCACATACAGAAAGTACTAGGAGACTTACAAACTCCTTAATTCTGAAGACAGCCTGCAAAACCATGAACAGTGTTTTTGTACAGAATTGCCTGTGCTGAGCAGAAGTGCTTTTAAAAATCTTTAAAATTGCAGAAAGCTGAGTTTAAAATGTATATTATTTGACTTTCCAGAGTATAAAAACCTCTGCTAGTTATTGTAGAGAAAAAAAACACCCATGTATTATCAAAATTAAAAGAAAAAGATATTTATAATGTATATGAATACATTCTCAATCTGAACCCATAAGACATATCAGAAAATGAACTGAAGATGAAATAAAACATCAAAAGCATGAAAGTTTTCAGAAATTTCATCCAGAACAGATTTTCAAACCTCAGGCATCTTCTTGGTCCACATAACTTTGCAAAGGGATCAATTAAATCATTTCTGTGTGTATGCATGCATGAATGAAATCTTAGCTTAAAAATGCATCAGGTTCACTCGTCTGGGCATAAGGGATTGATTATGTCACAATTTACAGAACTGCAATAATTATAGATAGATACAATTAAAACCATTTCACTGAAATAGAACAAATCTAATCAAAAGTGTTCTTACACATACCTACAAGATCTGCAGTTAAAATCACGGGAGGAACTGCATCTAATGCCCTGAAGTAACTTCTTAATTTTTTTTTTTTTTTTTCTTTTCACAGTTTATTGGATATTAGTATAAAACAGTGGTTTAGAGAAGATGTTATACCTGTGCCTTATTTTTAAGCACAGATACATACATATTCAGCATAGATATGTTAAAGAGACTGGTACTAAAAGCAAGATTTTTCTAAGAATTCAGATAATGTCTCTTTTCAATTTCAAATTAAGCTTCTATTGATTTTGGCAGAAGTAGGGCCAGCTCAGTTGTTAGTGCCTTAGAAAATAACACTTAATGCATTCACGTTTTAAATGGTGTCTTTCTCAGGACACTGCGATGCTTGGAACTTTTGCTTTAGGTCAGCTATTACAATATGGACCACACTCAGTAAAATCACTGCCATACAATAGGTGGCCTAACTGAAATACATACCTATGTTACCTAACTACTGGTAATAGATTGAGCTTTCTTATCTCTGTCATTGAGCAACAGTTCTGTGGTTTTGTAGCATCTGTGTTTGTTTTTTTTTTTCCAGAGGAAAGAAAGTTACAACAATGAAATGAATGCTGCTTTCCTACTTAGAGATTGCCTCACATATTTCCACATACCAGAAGCAGACTCAGTAATCAGGCTGGAATCATTCATCTTAGTGGAAATCTACTAGTGGACTTCAGCGAAGGTGCTGACTTGTTTTTTGAGACAGTTCTTCACTATAAATTAAATGATCTTTCTTTCCTAGTGATTGTAAATTTCTAAAATACTACTAATTTTGCAGTTGAGAGATAATTTTAATTAGAAGTACCTACAAGAGACATTACCAGTTCATTTCTAGAACAACTGAGCAATTCAATTAGCAGAACAAAATTAGGTTCTTAATCAATGATGCTTCAATAGGGATTTTGGTTTTCTACCATATTATTCAAAAAAACAAAACAAAACAAAACAAAAATAGGGGGAGAAAATAGAGAATGCTCACTTTTGAAAGCAGAATGTAAGATTTCAAAATGCTAAAATCATATTCATGTATAAATTCAAACTTCCCTTAGAGTAACTTGAATAGTTTCACCCTTATTCAAGTCTATAATACCCTCTGGAAAACAGTAATAAAATCGTATTACCCTACATCACTATTAACTAAATCTCTGTATTTATAGATAAGTAAAAATATATTGATATAAATGTAAGGGTTTAGATCAAACTTTTAATATGGATCATTTGTAATTTTAAGAATCCCATTTCCAGAAATGTTGGTGTAGCTACATGAAAATCCACATTTTATATCTATCACCTTTAAAATATAGAACAAGTAAAAAAGATTTTTTTTTTTTCAGTATCATTGTAAATCAGTAAATTCTTATTGTAGAAAATGAAAGAGATTTACATAGTGTCTGAATTGCCAAATTATTAATATTTTTTATAAACATAGCAATCATTTTTACAAACATATTTACAACTAATGCATACGATTCTCAGCATATTTCTTTAAGTCTTGGAGAATGTGGGTGTTTTTGTTTTTGTTTTTTGCATTAGCATGAAAATGAATTTGATTTTAATAGTATTTCTGTCATGGTTTTATGATTTTTGGTTATCAGTATTCCACATCATAACATCATGTAGTGCACTGGGAGTTAAAGCGTTCTGGGTAGCTGTCCCAGAAGAGAAGAACTACGTTCTCCAGAAGACTGTTCGCTGTGCTGTTATCGTTTCTGCTCGGGGGGAATAGATATAAGGCCTTGGTAGAACATCTGACCGGGCTCTTCTTCGTCAGTCTCTCTCCCCGCTGCTCAACCGGACTGCGCATCTCACCCCAGCGTTATGGTGAGGCCTACCCAGCTTTCGGACAATTTCTCTCTCTCATTATATTTGATTTATTAACTTCAATTCTAACTATATTGTATTATAGTGTGTTATCTTGCATGCCGATAATATATTTAGTAAATTAGTTTGTTTCTCCTCAGATTGTGCCACTGTTTTTAATTATTTTGGGGTCCCCTGTTTCCCTTTTCCAGAGGCACGGATTTTGTGAAATCCCTCCACCCCGCTAGTCACGGAACTGGGCCGAACCAGCCCGTAAACCGTCGACAATTTCTAAAGATAAGCAATTAAACTGGAATTGTAATAACCTTTCTGTACATAATGGAAACAATGTAAAGCATAATTGTGTAATTAAACTGACCGCTTCTGGTAACAAACTGATAACTAACTTCTAATGACCCTATGAATCTAACTTAATCTAACTGCTATCTATTATTTCACCTCAATTTAAAAAACGATATTCAGTTTGTTTGTTTGTTTCAGAAATGTGAATGAAGTATCTTCTGAAAATAATAGATGGTGGCACTTCCATTATTAAAGGTATTCCTATATATAAGTCTGCTTCATATATGCTTTGTTATCAGAAAAAAAAAAAAAAAAA
>JACDJE010000068.1:2464348-2530668 GCA_016647715.1 Pavo muticus | reverse complement strand
TAATTTAGGTGAACTTCTCTTGCTTAATCTCAGATGATGATTTAGACCACCAGTTCTCAAACACTGTTTAATTCCAAAATATGCCCAGAAACAATCAGCATGTTTCTTTTGACTGCAGAATTGCTAAGATATTCAAAATCTTCTATGCATCTGAGAAATTAGTTAGAAGAGCCAGGTTAGTTGCAATACAAAGATGAGTGGAAAGATACCATATCACTGCCAGTGGGGACACAGACTCTAAGATCCACTCTGATTATATCGAACTTGGGTTGTAACAAGATTAATTCAAAATGTCACTGGAGAATGACTAGAAAACACTTCTAGAGTATTGTGCGAGTGAGGAGTTCAGGGAACTAAACTTTTTCTATGCTGCCTGGTTCCAAACACCACAAGCTTCCTTTACGTCAGTTTTCTCTAAATCCAAAACCTTCACTCATCAGATTTCTTCATTTCATATGATTAAACAGATTCAGATGGATCTGTTTGGAAGCTTCCTTGCAGCTTGGTCACCATACAGCGGCAACACAAGGACTACACATCACTGACCAGTGTGTTCCACCTTTCCTGTTCCTAGTTGCCTGTTGAATGCTCATCTCTAACCATAAACTGCTTTATAAAGGTATTCAGCTAAAATATCATTTACCCTAGGAACAACAAATGATTAATGTAGAACCCAACTTGAAGCACAGGTGTGCCAAATGTGGTTCTGACCAGCAGGCATTTTAAAAAAACACTGGTCATGCATAATCATTTCCAGCTGTTCTTTTATGAAAATATCAGACTATTTGATAAAATGTCTTATGGAAGTTTATGCATATACTCTCTTCTTGTGCAATGTATAATCTCATCTAGATCTCAAACTGGTTGGGAAAAAACCTTTGGTCCACAAAATAATGCTAACTGGTATTCCAATGCCTCTTTGATTATATATTACTTCAGACCAAAAATATTGTCGTTGCTTCATCACAGAGTATTATACTATGGTATAATTATTAGAATCTCATTCAAATGTTGGTGCTTACAGATATTATTTTGAATAGAAATATTAACATCTTTATTGAATACATAGACAGTGGGATTGAGCGTACCCTCAGCAAGCTTGCTGATAGCACCAAAATGAGGGGTGCAGTTGACACAATAAAGCTAGTTCCTGTGAATCCTCTCAAAGCTTTTTTAACACAAATACACAGGTAAAATTAAGTAACAATACAAAACAAACAGCAAGTAGTTGGTAGGAATTAGAAAACTGCACGTATTAGTTCCTCATTTATACAACAAACATTTTTTCTTTCATGGAAAGCAACTTAGGTTAGAAATGACTTAAAACCAATGAACTGTTAAAATCAATGACAAAGTAATACAAAGAAACTATTGTGTAAACAATTTCTTCAAAATAATTAAGAGGATTTTCTTTTCATTTGTTTTGGTTTGCTTTAACCATCAATAAAGTAGTTGTAGATTCATCATCCTTAAGAATATATAGTAAACAGAGGAAAATGTTAAAGCATGGAAGTAGGAAGCTCATGAACTAATGATACTGTAATACGTGCCACTTTCATGCCTGTCATCTTTCATAAGTGTGGAACAGTGCTGATAATCACGGATGAAATTAGAGATTGGCATAACAGACCAATATTGAAATGGAATTAATTGTTGCTTACAGAACAGAAAAATAATTGATTAATTGCATCTGTTTTAAGCGTTGCTACTATTTAAAAGTATTTTACTCATGGTGTTTTAGTACTACAATATTTTTTGAAAGAAAATTGAAAGCTTCATGTAGGAATAATCATTCTTCCATTTATCCAGGAACCACTTCTGAGTCCCAAGGAACCAGTCTAACTTACACATCCAACATTAAGAATCTCACTATGAAGAAAATGCATTTAAAAAAAAAAAAAAAAAAGATGAAACATCCAGGAAAATAGATACATGTTAGCTCAACTATTAACAGTGAAAACGTGTCATACATTTATGCTTATTATACAGTTTTTAGATTTCCAAACATTATTCACATTACATGGATTTAAGTGAAATATTACATCATTTACAAGAAAAATGTTTACTGTTTTGTTATTTTTAACATATTTCTCTCACAGGGGGGATCTGTATCATTCCGGAAAAATGCATTTTACACGTTATCCCTCATGTGTGGGGATACACTCATACTCCTGTCATCAACTAATGCACGCCTATCCTGACATGTCAAAGAATTAGTAAGAAATCTAGTAAAAGCAATAGACTTTTATTTTTTAATATGACCAAAAAAAAAAAAAAAAAAAAAAAAAACCCAAAACTTCATCTGACAGTGTTCTCCACTGTTGAGGATCATAGAATCATTGAATGGCCTGGGTTGAAAGGGACCACAAAGATCATCTAGTTTCAATCCCTCTGCTGTGTGCAGGGTCACCAACCACCAGACCAGGCTGCCCAGAGCCACATCCAGCCTGGCCCTGAATGCCTCCAGGGATGGGGCATCCACAACCTCCTTGGGCAACCTGTTCCAGTGCGTCACCACCCTCTGAGTGAAAAACTTCCTGATAATATCTAACCTAAACCTCCCCTGTCTCAGTTTAAGATCATTCCCCCTTGTCCTATCACTGTCCACTCTCGTAAGCTGACGTACCCCCTTCTGTTCATATGCTCCCTTCAAGTATTGGAAGGCCACAATGAGGTCTCCCTGGAGCCTTCTCTTCTCCAAGCTAAACAAGTTCAGTTCCCTCAACCTTTCTTCATAGTAGAACAGGAGGTCAGCTGAGACAAGGAGGCTTGCTTGTTGGAATTTGTGAGAGATGACTGAATTTCTAGTTGTGACTGAGAAAATGTCACAGTCTACCTTTATCCACTGCAAAGATGATTTTTATCACCAACCTCGGGAAAATACTTCTTAACAGTGCTTTTTCTGCCTTCCAACTTCCTATTTCCCTACTTCTGCTGCATTTCTAATGCCCCCATCTGTCCAAGTTATGCCATCAATAACAATATTTTTTTTCTAGGAAGAAAATACAGCTATCTCTAACACAAGGATTTAAAAGAACTTCACCTGCTATCACTGTTTGCAAATAGATTAATTTGTTTATGATTACTTAATTTCACAGTTTTGTGGTAGGCTCCTGTTTGTATGTATTTGCAGCTTGGAATATGTCTTTAAGACAGTTGAAGAGGAAGTGATGTTGTGAGGGGAATTTCTTCCTGCTTTATTGCATTCTTCCTATCATTTAAAACAGCTATTAAAAAAATGTTTAAAATATCATACCTTTGAATATATCATAGAACATTAAGATTTCTTTTCATAAACTAAGGACAGGTTAACCTCAGAAATACCACTTTTACGAAAGTATCAAAAAAAAAGAACACGTAGAGGATACAGTTAAAAACAGCTTTGCCAAAGACAAAACTCAGAAGGCCCAAAAAAGCTAATAGCATGAAGCCATATTTAAATAAGAATGGTTAGAATGACACAGTGACATTCGACTGCCACCATGAATCTTGTCCAATCATTTATGAATAAAAATGAATTTCTTACTGCAATTATGGTCCTTATCCAAAAGAAAGAATTTTTATGGACAATCTAACCTACAGGTTACAACAATTAATTTCCTGAATACTGAAATGTCAAATGTCTCTCTACAACTGGGATTAATCTATGTAATGTTGATTTGCAGCTCATTCATGCTGCTCTTAACATCTATCTGAAAAACAGGACATGCAGAATTTATGTTTTGAAGGAAGAAAGAGAATAATGGAGTCAGAAAGATTTTCCACTGCTAGAGAGTAACAACACCACTTTATATTCTACTGATAATGATGTTTTCAGCAAACATGAATATATACAACTGAGGAAGAAAATTAATATGAGAACACACACATGGAGACTTAAGCATTGTAATCATGATTTTAAATGAGTGCCTCTAATGGAGGTTTCAAATAGGTTAAACCACGGCTGGAAGAAATATTAATGTATTTAGTAGCTATTGGTCTAGCAGTTTGTTGGATTAAAATGACAAAAGGTCATTGAATAAGCAAACAAACATCTCTAATTTTGAGATTGTTAGAATGCAATAGAATACGTTTTGAGATTTAGCAATAAACTTTTCAGAAATTGAATCAGTGACAGAACGAGTTAATCTCCAAACTTACTGCACTTAATTTTAATGATGTATTATCTGTTTTTATATGCATGATAAGTAGGGTAATTTATATGTTGTTCAAAGAGATGTATCATAATTATTTGAAGATTTCACATAAGAAAACATTTTATGCATACTCAGCATTATGAATCCCTCCTTGATGCCCAGCATCTTTTCAGGAAGAATCCTTTCTTTTTTTCCTTTGAAGAACTGTATTCCTTTTCAGAAGAGCAGAACAGATAGCATCACCATAACAAAATCATTTTTGACAACCCATCAGTCCAAAGAGACAACTGGAAGTGTTCTAAGAGAGTGCTTGCAACTCTCTTTATGATCCCAGAGACTTGGAAATTTAGAAGACCTGATTCAACAACTGTACTAGGAGTCCTGTTCCTTGAATGCTGTGCTAATGCAATGCTGGGATCCACTGCTCTTTCCTGTGCAAACATCTTTAGGTTTTCTGGGTGCCTACCAATCAGCCTATATCAGATTAAGCTTTCATTTGTGCTAAATAATGTAAATATGTTTATGACCGGAGAAGGCCTATATTCCTAATCCACACTTTCTCAAACCACTAGTCTAGTTTGCTTGAATCCATGCATTCAGGAAATAAATTATCTATGTAATAGTACAGAGGTGCTTTGGTTTACAGCTTAACTCAAAATCAATAAATATTCTCTGTCCTCATACCACAAAATATTTCTTTAGAATAAAATGTTTATGCTCTGAAAGAAATGCCTCCTATTTTATTATGTTGGCCCACAATGTCATATGTGGATGTTGGTGGTACGGCAGTAGAAATTGAACTTTCCCATCAATATTCTGTTTCATTTTGCTGCCATGTGTCAGATGGGAGCAGAGGGCAGTCTGACACAACAGCATCTGACATGGAAGTGTGGATGAAGCAAAGCTGTGAAATTGAATTCCCCTGTAAGGAAAAAATAGCACATTCAGCAACACTTACTGAATGTTTATGAAGACCAAACAGTGGGTATGAGCACAGTGAGGTGATGGGTGATGTGTTACAGCAATGCTGACACCAACAATAGGTCACCTCTGTTGGTGTAGATTTTTACATGTGGCATGCAGGTTCTTGATAACTGCTAGTGAAAATGCATAGCTATTGGTGGTGACCATGTTAAAAAATTAGAGTTTTGTAGCTGAGAATTTGCTCTATCAAATGGTGTTACTGTGTTCTTTTTATGTGTTAGTTGGAGCGACCTACGCACTTTAGGGTGAGTGTAATCAATCCTGGGCTGTAGTGACCATGCTGTGGTTGAGGCCATGATCTCAAGGAACATGAACACGACAAAGAGTAGAGTCAAAACTCTTAAGGATGGAGAATTTCCAGCTTAAGGAATTATTATTTAAGGAATTATTGGATGAGATCCACTGGAAAACTGTACTTAGGGACATAGGAACTGAGTAGCATTGGCAGCTCTTTAAGGAAACCCTTCTGAGAGCACAAGAGCTCTCCATGCCCCAGCATAAGAAACCAAGCAGAAGACTCAGGAAACCAGAATGGTTGAGCAAGGACCTGCTGGTTAAATTGAGGGATATTAAGGAAATACAGAGGCAGAGGAAGCAGGGATATGTTGCCTGGGATGAATACATGGATGCCATCTGGACATGCAGAGATTGGATCTGGAAAACCAAGGCATAGATCAAACTGCATTTGGCAAGGGATGTGAAAAATAACAAGGGATTCTATAGGTATACTGGTCAGAAGAGACAGGCAAAGGAGAGTGTACCCCTCTGAGAAATAAGAAAGGAGAACTGGCTTCAACAGATATGCAAAAGGCTGAGTTCTTTGTCTCAGTCCTAACTGGCTATCATACTTCCCACACCTCTCATGTCTGAACCTCTAGGTGGGGTTCAGAGGAAGAAAATCCCTCTCAAGAGCAGATAAAGTTAGAGACTGCCTCATGAGACTGAATGTGTACAAGTCTATTGGGGCTGGCTACATGTTAGGAGGAAATTCTTTACTCAGTGGGTGGTGAGGCACTGGTAAAGGCTTCCCAGAGAAGCTGTGGATGCCCTGTCCCTGGAAGTGTTCAAGGATAGGTTGGATGGGGCCCTGAGCAGCCTGATCTAGTGGGTGGCAACCCCGCCCATGACAGGGGGTTAGGAATTAGATGTTCTTTAAGGTCCTTTCCAACTTAAGCCATTCTATGATTCTATGATATGACTTTCTTATCTCGCTGATCTAACCTCACTGATTCTAATGGAAGTGTAGTCAGCAGCATGTTAACAGACATACATTGATGCAGCTATACCAGCTACATTAATGCTAAACATCAAACTATTTAACAAGGAGTGCACACTCAGGTCTAAAAAGTAATCGGGTTTAGAGAATTTTACTAAGCAGTAAAAAGTGATAATCAACTGTGTTATCTGACGAATTTAAGAATTAATGTGACTAACTTTCCTCTATTACTCTGATTCTTCAATTTTTTCCAGTGTTAACAGTCAGCCCTAATTTTCAATTAATGCCATAAAAGCAAACAATTTATATTTTTTAAAATAAAACCATAATATATAGCAACAAATTTTAAATTCCATTCAGGCAAGTAGAGATAAGCTTTATGGAAGAAAATGTTTAAAGTAGCCTAAAGAACCTCCATAAAAAATTGTATTTCAGTAGTAAAATGTATTTATTTCCAGTTTTTTGTAGTCAAGGTGAACTCATACACTTGAAAATTCTAATTTCCAAGCATTATATAGTCACAGATTGTTATTACAGCATGGATAGATAAATATTGCTCTGATGAAGCTTTCAGAACCCTTCTATGCATTAAAATGTATTCAGATCCTCATTAATGGAGCTCATCAATCTCATGCAGTTATTGAACATATATATTATCTAAACATATTTTATACATATTTTACTGAAAAAATGGCTCCAGGATTTAAATTATTCATTACTTACCCCAGTTCTTTGAACTTCCAAGAAAATTGCTCTTTGAAATGATTTCTCCCAAACTGCCAACTCGCTGCCCAGCTCTACATTGAAATAATGACTCTTGCCATGTCCAACCATAACACTGAAACAATAGGGCCTGTGGTCTTCAAAATCGAAGTCCCGATGAATACCAAAATACAAGCTTGCTTGTAGCCAGCAATCATCAGCAAGCCAGAGCTGAAAGATATGTTTCAGTATGTGATTCTTCATCTAGCAAAACAGTTAAAGCAACATTGTCTTTTGTAAGAAGTGGGTACTTGGATATGTTGTTATTAAGTTAATAATTATCTTGAAGAAACATTCTGACAATTAAGCAATATTTGCAAAATTCTCTCATTGGTTCTAATTCACTTAGCCTTGTATCATGTAATCAAAGCTACTTCAGTAGTTCAAAATTACTGTCAAACTTATCTAAGAAACACATACACAATTTAAACGGAGTTTGTACAATATACTGCTTACAGTGAGAAGGAACAAAATTTCTTAATTGTTCAGCACTTCAAGAGCTGTCTTTAAGTCCTACAGATGAATATAACTACTGCATTCTAACTGGATTTCAATCTCCTAAACACTCAGGAATGTAGTACTCTACCAAGCACACAAGGGATCATTCAGGAAACGATGATGTGAGCTTTCAAATATCCCCTAATATCTTCCAGTGCTGCTCTGCTACTACAAGAGGAGTGAAATGGGATCCTGCCATCATCTTCAGGATGAAGAAGATGAGAAATTTCACATTAGTCTTTCATCATAACAAATATCTTCGTAAAAGAAAGCTTTGTAGCTGAAAACAAAATCTCACGTGAAACTTCTCAAATATTTCAAGTGACTAGCATAGAGAAAAACAAAACTAAATTAAAAGCTTTTACAGTTGAGTACTTTCAGTGACTGTTTTTCCATATATATGTTTATGTATTTTAATTTCTATTTATCAGGGCCTTTTCCCATCTCCATTTCTCTATAATGACATGGAGCAGAAAAGATTGAAAAACCATGAAAGAATTTACAATAGGAATCTTATTTCTCATCTTGTAAAATCACTTGCAATCAGAATTTTATTTCTCTAGCACTCCACGTCAAATTTGGGAGAGCTGACTCAGGTTAAGCAGATCTGAGGTAAAAGCAGTAATGCTGGAGTGGACATAGCTGGCTTTGAAAAGATCAGAATGTAGCTCTGTATTGGCACCTAAGTCCTAGAATCTCATAGTCAAAGATTCTTTAGATTTCAAATTTATTTTTCCAAAGGTTCTAATAGTATATCGTAGCCTACCAGAGCTTGGAAATTCCATGCACATAAAAACAAGCAAACAACTGGGATTTGAGCATCCAAATGTCACCTAAAATACTTTGGTATATGTAAGACAAATATTTAAAAGTACAGGGTCTTGCATCCTTTCTGTTCTAGATGCACAAACAACCAACTTCACAGGACAGCAGTGAAGATCCACTTTTAGTAATAAAAAGTAGAGGAAACAAATGATTCAGCAGTACAATCTTCCCTGTGTACTGCTCTCGTATTCATAAACAGGATCAAAATAACTCATACAGGAACTGAAAATTTTGTTTGTGTTGGTGAATTACTGAAAAACATTAAGCTGGCATATCTAAACTTATCCAATTTACTTGCTCAATCTGTTAAATTGTGGATATTTGAGGGGATATCTCAGAGGCAATACATAATTGTACCAGGGTACATGAGACTTTGTTGTCAAAAAAAGGCCCTACAGCTAGCATAGGAGAGAACAGTCTTTAAGCAGTTCAAAGCTACTTTCTGATGCTCCTTTGCACTGGTAAAAGGGAAACTGAACAAAATAAATGCATGTCATCTCATGTTCAGTGACCATGGAGTAACAGGTAATAAGGCTACATCTACTTCAATACTCAGTAGTACTCATCGTGGCTGTTAGACTAATATATTTTTGTTTTATATTTTTGTATTTAGAAATGTGATGTGTGAAATACTATGCAATAAAAGAAAATCAAATGTTTTTAAGACAGGTTACTTTTAAAAATACATCTAATGTTATATACTGTTCTTCATTGACAGTTCCAGTAAACACAGAGTATGAAGCAAATTTAGGAGGAAATACATGAGATAAATGGGATTGCATTTTCAGTCACCTGGTTGTTACCATTAAATGTTCATGTATATGAATTTTAATTTACATATTTGCATATCTATATGAATTAAAATATGTATTTATATGTATGTATACACACATAATCCTAAAATATAGCAGAAGTTTGGTTATAAGATGCCCTTCCCATATTGGATGCTTATTTTCCATTTTTAACTCTTATTGCTTAATGAACATAGGTGCACCTCCCCTTAAAAACAGAAAAGCACTCTCCATCATGGCTTTGCAGTAGTTCTAAACAGCTCCTGAAAATCCTTAAAAACACTCTCCTGATCTTTATTTTTTACAACATAAACTCTGCCTTTCAGTCTATAATGTAGAAACTCTAATCTCTTAAGATTTTTTCCATCTTTTTGGATTTGTTCAGTTTGCCTCATCATCATTTATATCAAAGAATCAACAGAAAAGAGGTTAAACTGCTGAATTTGAGCTTTTGCACTTTAGTTAATGTATTCATGAAGACTAGCAATTAAGCATTAATTTATTAAAATGTCAAGAACATTAAAGAGTTGAATCTTCAGTAGTTTACTTCCCATTTCCTTTTCTTAATGTAAATGTATCACAGAATGTGATTTAAGGATAAACTATCCTTGAAATTACCAGAATATTAAAAAAGGGGTGGCTTTCAAATCAGTAGTAACTTTTCAAGGAGAAAAATGCAAAAGCAAAACCCACAGCAGAGAAAAACCTTTTCAAAAAACATGAGTATTTGTTTAGTTGTTGCCCAAATTATCCATCTGGAAAACGTAAATTTTAAGAAAATCTAGTAAGACAGAATCAAAAATCAGGGTCAGATTCTCTGCTCTTTGCTGCTGTCTCAGTGATGGTCAGGATCTGTCCACACATACCCATGATCAGTCATGGTCGCATTAACCTAATACTACAATGCAGCATTGAGCTCCTGGCTGAGCATCGGTGCTCTGGAGCTCAGTTCTGGTCTGGAACTCCAGGAGTGTCAGGCTCTTGGTAAGGCACTGGCCAAGACCCTTCCCTCTCTCACTTCTGTGAGAAAAGGGAATCATCACCTTTCAGCTCAGTGAAAGAAGGCTTACAAGAGTATAACAGCAGACACTGATGTGCTGGAACTGCCAAATTTTCACTTACAGCTGCAAAACTGGCATCTGACATCAGGCTCTTTTACCAGCTAGTTAACAGAGCTTACACCACTCTAAAATGCAGGTGTCAGGGCAAGGTTGAGAGCTACTGTTTTTTTGTTTGTTTGTTTGTGTGCTTCTTGCTCTGTTGTTTGCAATTCCATCGTGCTAACAATTTATTTATTTTTAAATTACAATCCTCAAAATTGATGTAGGAAATATAACACTGCTGTGGAAAGTCAGTTTGGGACAAGCAGTTTGAGCAGCCAGGACATGGAAACTCTGTCACCCCATTCTCCAAACAATTTGGTCATTTAGTGCAACGGGTAACAACACCCTTTGTGCTGTACAAGGAGGAATATTATTGTCAGGTCTTTCCTTCTGTACACTGTCCTAATTAACTGTGTTGTGACAGAAAAGCACCCACAAGAAGTACTCCCTTAACTAAGCAGTTCTCCTTCGGTAGCACTGCTAAGCCAGGATCTGTACTGGTAACACAGCAACATTCCTTCTCCACAACATAAGTACACGCTCAAAGGAGGAACATCAGAGGAAAGGACAGCAGCTGGTGAGAACTAGAGCTTGTTTGGAATTTTTCAATGAAACAACATCTCATGGGAAAGGATTTTCTTTTTTCTTCCTTGAGAAAGTTTTCAGTTTTACTTTCTTAGGAATATCTTTTATCTAGCTCTATCTTGCCTGCAAAGCTCTTTTTGATTAGCTGGTAGAGAACTATATTAACCTATCTGATGCAACTACTTAGAAAATATCTTTTGTAAATCAATTATTTAAACAGATCAATAGGGTTTGCTCTAAATCCTTCCTTGCTACAAGCTAAACAGAAATACGACATTATCATTAGACAGTAGAAAAAATAAAGAAATTTATGGTACACAAATGGACATCGTTGCCCCTTTTATGGTAAAAACAACTATGATGTCATCAAATTATGAATGATCTAAGAATGGCAGAATTGTATACTTCTTATTACTCAAATAAAAGCACCTTCATGTAGAAAACATTCTTCATTACATTCACTTAAAAATCTAAGCTACTAGGGAAATAATATTATCCAGTTTCATTATGATTAGCTGATTGTCTCATCAGTATTTCATGTCTGATTCTCACATAGAAAAAAATACTCTTCAGTTTGGGAAAACTTAAGGAACTTGCTCACTTGGAGCTTAATCCATTTTCCAGATTCTATTATAATGCAACAGTCATTGCAAAAAGGTTTTTTGTACAACAAATAAGCTACTTGAATGTCAGCTACCCCTAACTGAGATTAAACTGATCTCAACATCAACAGGAAGAGGCAAGCTTTCTTTACTATATAATATAATTGTAATTGTTCGGAAACCTACCTTGTGAATTTTAAATAGAACCTCACAGAGGTTATACATTTTTTCAGCTCGTACCCAGTCTAGTGTGCTTACCTATAATATCAAAATACAATATTAAGAATAAATTCCTCTTCATTCTAAAATCATTTAAAGATGAAGAAAATATATAGATTTCACCAACCATTATTCTATCAGATGCCTTAAATATAAGCGAATGTTAACTACATTTAATATCTAGCATTTAGAAAAGACTGTCAAATAGCATTCAGTTTCTTCCAGAAACAGTATCTACATAACTCTTACTATAATTAAAAGGTATTATACAATTAGAGAGATTTCTTTTCCTTTATCACTACAGCATGATGGAAACCTCTTTGTAATCTCTGTGGCGAGGTACATAATATTTATTTTTCACTGTGCTAACATACAGAACCTTCTCAAACACAGAGGTATTCAGCTGCATATCTCAATTTAATAAAAACCTTAGCATCAACAGACCAAGATGTGTTCCTAAATACAGGCTTGAGTTGACATACAGTAGGACACCATTATCTTAATATTTATATTAAAAACTGAAAAGGCTTATGTGTCTACAATATTTGAAATTAAAAAGTTTGTCAGCTGCACACATAACAATGAATACTAATAACTGGATTTTGTTTTCTTTTGATTTTGTTACCTTATCTTGTTCACATTACAGGCTATTCAAATTTTACAGTCAGAATGATAGGTGAAGACTTTTCCTTGAGACTAGGTCGTGGCATACTGTGCTAATCTATTTTCTATTAAAAACAGAATCTAGCCTAGATAGCATAAGGAAAAGAGAACCTATGTGTGAAAAACAATGGGGAAGATGCAGCTCTGTTTGTTTCCCCTGCCTCACTTTCCAAAGGAAGAGAGCAGATCAACTCTCTCAAAGTATTAGCTATAACAAAATTTGGCTACAAATCATCTGGGTTCTATGGATAGAAGTTAATCAGGAAAGAATGGTGAAATTCCTTACCTGATTATTTCTGTCAGTATACATAATAGCACGAATTTCAGCTATAGTATATGAATCTTGCTCCTGCTGTCTCATAGGAACATGATTTATATTTATATTTTTACTTTCAATTGGATATCATCATCTTCATGGATTCTAAACCGCAAAGGTTCAGAAAACTTGAGTGATAATAAAATGATGATAATCCACATCACAACAACACCAAAGACAACTGTTGTGACTTCTACAAACTGTATTTCACTGAGAGCTGTTGGAAGAGTAAGGTAAACTTGGTGTTAGTTTCTATCTAATCTTACATGTTTATGCTTTTTTCACATTAATTGGAACTAATGAACATCACCATTAGTCCTCTTTTGTATGTGTTTCAAAGCAGTGTTTCAGAATTTACTTGAATCCTGAAGATGGCAATTATCTCACCTAAATTTAGACATCAGTGATATCTAACTTGATTGTTGACGAAATCTTAAAAAAATTAAAACTGAATTCTTAAAAATTTAATTTTAATTTCTGTCTACTGGGAAAGAAGAAAACAAAAACAGTGGTTTCTTTCAGCCCTCACAGCCCCTTTCCATAAGACTGATGAGCAGACCATGGAAATTCTTTTTATCTTCAGTCATTTAAAGAATAAGTTTATAATAAATTTATAGCAGATCTTCAACTTCTAGATGATTGGATTTAGATGAGATGAATCATGGATTGCAAAAGGAACTGAAGACCCTTACAAAAGAAAATTCTGCCACCCCTTATTTTCAGGATATAAAGGGACTCCTTCTTCAGAGTTCTCAATGTGAAACTTTTTATATTTTAGTAGTCAAGTGGGAAGTATCACTTGAATACAATGCATGCAATAAAATATGCAAACGTACGCTACATACTTTTTCATTGTTATATAATGAGCAATTTTTTACAGCAAGTACAGTACACCTTTTCTTCATCTTTACCACATAGAAATATTTTATAGTTTGACAGCTGATGTGAATATAAAATCATTAAGTAAAATAAAATAATTAGAGGCCAGATTGGATGGGGCTCTGGGCAAACTGGGCAAAAAAAAAAAAAAGTGCCTGATTTAGTGGTTGGTAATCCTGCCCATGACATGGGGGTGAGAGAACTAGGTGATCTCTGAGGTCTGTTCCAACCCAAGCCATTCTATGATTCTATGATAAATAGAACAAGCTTTGGTCTATTATTGTTGACCCTCAAAGGGGATCTTCATGCCTCTTACAAAATAAGGTTTACAGCCTAAAATGGTGACTAGTTCCCTATTTGACTTACTGTTTATGAAACATAATTTAGTGACATGTTCTATATCCAAAAACAGGTGAGATATGACTTACATTTGCTTCTATTTTTTTTTGTTTTGATTCCTGTAGGTTAATTTAAATTGTTGTAATTCTTTTCTGCTACTAATGATGGCAAATGGTGACACTGCTATGCTATTAAATTCTTTCTGAATACTTCAATCTTCTCCTCAATACCTTTGAATTTCTTTCATCTTTTGACTCTCTGTAACTTCTTATGACATTTTCAGCAGAGACAGCTAGTAATCACAGATCACAACCAGCACCTGTATAAGCCAAGATTTTCTTTTTCTGTGTACGTCAGAGAAAGACCATCATACCTAAAGCCAAGTAAAACAGTCTGAATAGCATGGTGTGCAAGGTCACCAGTAGAACATAAACGACACATTGAGGAATCTTACGGAATGGAAACATAACACAAAGGGATACTGGATCCCAAAGAGACAGCAGACATTACTATAGTTTCCACTTTAGAGCCATTGTAGTATGCTTAAGTTTAAAATGTTGTTGTTAATGGCTGCACATGATCACAAAGGATTATAAAATTCTAGTCAACTATAAAATCTGGAAAGAATCAGAACGCACAGAGGACCAGAGAGATAATAAACATGAACTAGGATACAAAAACAGGAATCTGAAGTTAAAATTTTAAGTCCATGGGAGACTGAAATAAACATAATAAACAATAACACTTACAATAAAAACAGTTACAAAAATGCTAAGTATTCAATTAAGTACTTTTTAGTGCGAGTTGCTTGTAAGTGCCTCATGTTTTCTAAACAAGCACCACAATGGATTTAAGAAACTACACTAAGCTATTCAAATCTTCTAGTTTTAATTAGTTAAACCAAATAATCTCAGCAAATATTCCAAATATACTTAGTTTTATATGTATGTATAATATTTTCTTTTTTCTTAAAAAACAGTTATAATTTAAAATAGGATAGAGAAAAAAAAAAATAAATGCATATTCCACATACAGGTAGTAAACAGCAAACCGGGGGAACACTTATTACCTAAAAAAATTCTGTAATGAAACCAATCACAAAAGATTTGCTTGCTTATTCATACATCAGCACTAAGGATTATAATATGTGTATGGGAAATAATGGGCTGCATTTAAAAGAGTATCACTTTTCAAAAGCATCCAATCCACCCAGAAGTAACAAAATTATAGAGGTAAAAGATGAAATACTTCCGGGTTGATGGTAGTTTATTTCACTGCCCTCTTAAAAATTATAAAGAGATTTAAAAAAAAAATAATACATGAAGAAATGGTCTTGAGATGAACTGTGATATAGCAGTGTAAGATGCCTAAAGATGTCTAAACCAACTAAAACTAGACGCTACGAAACATACACCAAATAGATCCTAGCAACGAAGTGAAGAAAAAAATAAGAGTTAGAAAGTTAACCAGAAGCATCCATAGTCAAGTCTATGCCCCACAACTCATTGCCACCTGTTTCTTGTTATTTCATACTGGCATTATATATAACGTGCATTTACAAGTATTTGGAAATGACACGGCGATTCTCCTTCACATACAAAATGCTGCTAAATTATGAATGATTCTCTGTAATGTTTTTCAAAGATGAAAGACAGATAAAATACAGTACATTCGTTTAATAACTTTTTTCTGTTACTGTCAGGCTACTGTTGCATTTATTCTTTTTCTGAAAACTATAAGCAGGATATTCAGTGATTGCCCAGTTGTCTAATTTCAGTGCTATTTAACCACACTGAAAAAGACAGTTTTGTAATTAAGGACAACACGATTCCAAAGGTATGGCTATTTTAAGACTTGAATTTTAAATACAATACTGAACCTTAAGTAAGACATAAAAAAATCAATCAGTTCAGTCTTCCCATACATTTATCACATATTCAATAAGAACAAATAATTTCCTTTTTGTGGAAATTTTTAATCCCATTTAAAAAAAAAATAAATTTAAGTGACAATTTTGAATGATGCCTCAATTTCCTCCATTATATAAATTCAGAACCTTTTCAAGATCTGAAAATTGGCAGAAATTTATCAGAGTTTTTTTAGAATGTATTAAAATCCTGCTTGTATATTAGCACTTCCAAAAGAATAATTTCTATCTGTGCCACGGTATTTTTCATATGTGCAGTTTTCAAAAGTGTGTTATATTTCAATTATAGCAATCTGTAAATTAAGTCTGCAAGTTTTTAAAATACAGCTTTAGAGATCTACTTTAGAGGTGCATAAAAAATATTCTCTCATAAGCAACATTTTCTTGACATTTATTTTTATTATGATGCTTCCATATTTTTAGAAGAACCATCTGAGATACTGGTTATAAATAGAGTACAGGTTATAAATAGAATATTACATTTCATAGATTCTTTCATATTATAGAATTGACATTTGATGTACACTTGTCTTGATTTTTGTGCAGGGATAACCATATGTTTCTCATTCTGAAGAAAGTCAGTAGCTGTATTTCCACTCATGATCCTCTACACAAGAAGAAAAAGAGTAAAAATTATACCAGATCCTTTCATAACCAGTTGAAAAGTTATGAGTAAGGGCATTACAACTAAAGATAACTATACGATTTGTACACCATCTACTCTGCATACTCTACAGTGATTCACTACATTGATTCAGCACACAAATAGCAATACAATCAGAGCAACATATCTGAAATAAAACATAATCAGAAACTCTTATCTCGTAAAGATCAGAAAAGTTAAAATATTTCATTTTTGTGACAGAACAATCCCATATTTAATCTTTCATTCATAATAATAATAAAAAAACAAAACTCTGTAGAAGAAATGATAAGAGCAGTACCATTAGAAATCACTAAAAATAGTGAAGCAGCTCTCTGCATGGTTTTATTTGGAGATCTATGTTTCCAGCTGCAAAGCTGGGATGTGTTAGAGAACTGGTATCTGGGTATACTGCAGTGTTGGCTGGCAGCTTCTTGGGGGTAGTGGGAACTCAACACCAGGTTTGGCAGGGCAGGGTCCCTCCAGCCAGGGTCCATCCCACCACACTTTAATGGATTGACCCCAGCTTATCACTCACTAACCCCCACCTGGGAAAGGAGTAGGTAAAGCAAATTCAAGAAAGCTCATAGATAAAGACACTTCAGTAAATGATGGAAAGAGGGAAAAAACAAGTGTTAAAAAAAAAAAAAAAGCAATCACACTCCAGTTTTCCACAAGTAGACCAGTGCTAAGCCAATATCCAAGCTTTTTTTTTTTTTAAAGACAAAAACCCTGTTTATCATTTTCTCATTTCATATTTGTTTAAGATTCTGTGTGGTTTCTGCACTTTAATTGCATTGTAGAAATCAAATGAAAATTCTTTCATTGACATAACATATGGGCAAATAATAAAGAAATAAAGAAAAAAAACCCCCACAACTTTTCCTAAGATGTACTTTTGCATTTTAAAAAGAGTACTATTACTTGACCATTAAAAAAAAAAAGAGGATTGAAGTTAATAGAAATCCCTGGATTTAGAACTTCAGTCAAGAGAAAATGTTACTGATAGTTTCAGCCTATAAGGTTGAAGAGTATGTACTTAGGCAAGGTAAATTAGATAGCACAGTAGTACACGATGAGATTTTCACTGGATCAGCTGAAGAAACTGGAAACTGAACCACCTTCTGAGCAATCATACAATAAAGCTATTTAATTGAAATTGCATTCTAATTTCACATATTGTTCTTTTGATTTGTTTAAAGCAATGGCACTCTGGAAGGAAAAGATTAAAAAAGACCGTGTGAAAAGTAACAGGTCAATCCCTTGCCTGTATACAAAATCCAGATCCATCTACTGTTAGTATGGATGTAACTTCTCTTTAAGAAAAGAGTGACTAGCGACTCATTACATCTATGAAAACTAAAGAAAAGTTTAATTAAAAATGTTGGCTGTAACTAGCTGAAGAAAAATGTGAACTTAAGACATTTAAAAAGTAAAACCACTACATTTCCTATTGGGAATTCTTCGAGCTATTCAGACATGGTATCATTTTCAGAAGACTGTGAAAGGGGTTAAGTAGCTAAAGCTTATTAAAATTAAGTGGAGTTTACAGCTTTAACTTCTTTTGAAATCTCAGCTGACAGATTCACTTGGTAACGAAAAATAAAGTCAGACAATAACAAACAGGTTTCCATTTACAATGGAACTGTAGCAAAACATACTATATATATTTTTTACCGGTGGAGTACTGAAAATGTAGAAGGATGAACCCTTCAGTGCCAGAAACTTGAATTTGTAGAGCTGAGATGAATCAGTTCCTTCAAGTCTCTCGTGTACCCATCCCATATGAACGACCTGTAAAAGAAAATAATTTAAGATCAAGGATCTATGTTTTTCAGTGATATATCTGAGTAGGTTAAATCTTTCCACAAGGAAAAGTGGTCATCTTAATGAGGATGTATCATTTTCTTCACGCTTTCCTTCCTATCACTACCACATTCTTGAACCCCTTAATCATGTCAAAAAAGTCAAATCAGGTCAGAAGCCCTCAAAGAAGCTTAATATTTACAGTACAAGTTGTCTGAACCTTGCTCCTATCCCAGGCAGTGAAATTAACAGATCTGTATATATTGTGCGTCTACATTAACTAAAGAGAAAAGGTGGATTTCATAGGGAAAAAAAAATAAATCATAAAATCAAGTGTTCCAAGACAGTGAATCTGTCTACATTGTAAAGTTCCATAAATAATTACCATTTTAAAAGTGACTATATGTGTTTCACTTGAGCCAGCAGAAACCCAAGGTGTACTGAAATAGTCCAGCCAGCAGTTTATAAACCTGCATATAGTGCAGTCAAAACTCGGAAATACTGGAGTTACAGTTCCTTAAACCTCTAAAGAAATACATTTGAGTAAGTCACTAGAGTCATCTGAAATCTAATAGCTTTCTGTATGCTTATGTTTGTCATTGTTAACAAAGGGTCTCTGTCACACTAATTGTCTTACGGTATTTATATACATTTTATCTCATGACAGTGATTTATGTTCTGCTGGAATTAAATATCAACTTCATCAATTACAGAAGTTTTCTCTAATGGTATTACAATATGTTTCCTTATATTTCAGATAGATTAATCTTAAAAAAAACATTAAATTAAGTAGGAGCGCAGCCTTCCTTTCTGAGGGAAATGCAAATTTCTGAAGGAATAATGCCATATTGTGGTATTAGAATATTATGAATGTAGTTTCTCACCAAAAATGAAAACCTAAATGTACACAAAATGAAACCTGAAGTGTTTAAGAGAAGTATATTACCCTCGAGACAGGTTACCCTAGCATGATCTACCAACCTGAATATTTAGCCATTGCTGAAAATTTTTCTCATTTTCATTTCAAGATACAGTCATGAAAAATACTGAGTAACACAGGGGCAGAAATGTCATAACATTTGTGAATATTTTGAGTCTACAGAACACTGGTGGAAGTCAGTGGAAATAAAGACTGAACAAAATATTCATTAAATCACGTGAAAGCTTCAGCATTTGTTCTATGGATACATTTTGTAAAACAAAAACAAACCCAACAAAGAAAACCCAACAACTTCAAAGATCTCAAAAATGCATTTTTATTGAAAACTTGGTGTGCGTTTATGTAGCTACTGCTATTAGAGCAAAAAAATGTAGAAAAAAATGATAGGGAACAGTTAACAGTATAGAAGTACATTCACAGTTTTGTATCATGAAGATTTCACATTTTTTTTCCCTAGTTTTTTATTATGTGAAACAAATAGCTTTTAGCTATCAAATTGTTTAGGAATAATAATATAGATCAATATGCTGAGCAAAACTCTGCTTCTACAATACTCTTCTACTGAGCTCCAACGTTAATGCTCTAAAAAGTTCTAAGAAATAACACAATAAATACAATAGTCTTTTCAATTCTCACTTTGCTACTGTGTAAATCCAATAACTCTCATCAAAATGTTGCATCTGTACTAGTCATTAAAGGTTTAGTAACAATAAAGGTTTAGTAACAAAATGTTCAGACACTTTAACATTTTAACAAAATATGCCACAGTATCATTGATAAATCACTCCAAACTATAATAAATGTTGCTTTTATCAGCACGATAATATAATATGAAACAGTCCAGAGAAAAAAAACAATTATGTCCAAATGGCAAGATCCAAACAAGATGGCGCGCTCCTTTATGTTCCAAAATTCATGACTGCTGACTTGCAAATGCATGCAATTCATTAACCTATATAACTACTAAATAATTTACTGATTATATTGAGAAGTAAGGATTTAGCTCACTCTTGTTTTTCATTCATCATTATCATCATTGCCATCAGAATCATCATCTTTTATCCTTAAAGCAGCATTTACAAAAGAATTTTGGAATTGTCCACAATGTCAAACATAAAAACATAGTCATGGATAAAGTCTTCAGCTTGTCCAGGCCATTCAACAAGCACCATATATTAAACCAACTGCATGACTCATCTTGAAAAATATAATGATATAGCTAGCCACAAGCCAAAAATTTACATTTTGTGTACTAGATCAGAATTTCTTAGAAGTTATTAGCTGAAACTCAGGGCAGGATGGTATCCGAAGACTGCAACTCCATTTGTCAAGTGTGTTTTCACTCCAAACTATGTGTCATTTTCTGTTATTGACAGTAAAATTTTTAGCTTGATTCATCTAGTTGACAGAAACCAAAACTTGGCCTGTAAGCATTGGTCTTAAGTACCAACCATAATGCGAAAGTCAACCATAACCTTCTTTTGACTTTCTTACACTTAGAGAAAGGGTACTGAATTTCTCTAACTTGAAGTAAAAGATTTCTTTGCAATGAACATGTTCCTTTTGCCAAAATTTTCCATCTGTGAAATGGGGATAATACCCTTTAATATTTTATAGAATTTGTATGAAGAATGTCACTCTTGTATTCTTATCTGTCTGCAAGACATGATAGCAGTGCCAAACATTATACCTCTGATTTAGTGTAGCACTTAATCTTTTATGTAATTCTCTTGAGAATGTATATAGCTACCAACACAGACTGCATTTTTTTTTTATTAGCTGCAGACATACTTTTGGGCATGTGTCCTAAGTTTTTTGCTGAAATGGAACTGTATTATTATTTTTATTAGAGTCACACAATACTCTGATCAGTCTTCCTGCAATAGATCAGAATCAGCTTTAAAGTTGATTCTTCACATCATAAAGAGGTGTTTTTTTTAACTACTAACATCCAGGAAGTGAATGTTAAGCCGTCCCAAAGGTCGCTTGGAGAATCTCTTTCAACAAAAATGAACAATACAATAAATAATACAATAACACATCCCCTGGATTAGATTTTGGGGGAATGTGAACCTCTTTTTGAGGGAATGGGGGAATGTGAACCTCTTTTTGAGGGAATGATTCACTGAACTACTACAACATTCTAATATTGTATTTAATTTCTCATTCATCTAAATTCTTATGAAAAAAATACATCAATATGGAATAAGGTCACCTATTACTTCCCCAAAAGCTAAACAGTAATACTTCAGGTACATTTCAAATACATTGCTCTCTATATTAGTCTGCTTAATGGAAACAACTTACAAAACTTCAGTTTCAGGAAGAACTTACATAAAAATAAAAAAACAGGAAACAATATATGATCAAAGCAAACAATTGTAGAACCATTGAAAACATTGAGACCTTTTTTGTTTCTAAATTTAATTATAATTCCCAATAAATATCAGAAAATGATCAACAGTTCTTCAGTCTTTATTTTCTTAGAAACGTTTAATGAGCTTTACATTGTCCACACAGCTTGTGGAAGAAGGAAATAATTATATACTTCATAGTAGGAATAAGAAAAAAAACGGCCTGCTAATTTACATCTTACAAAAGAAAAAATGTATGTATCCACAAAAACTGGATGCACTATTGTTCGATGTTATTTTAAAAGAATAAAACACCCATCAAAAATCCTTTAAATTACAAGATTTCTTATTACCACCACATTACCACTATGAAACACCTAAGTATTAAAAGTGCTCGTAGTCAAAATGCTGTTGAATTTCCTTAACCGTATTAAAAAATCACCTGTAAAATGAGTGCCTACATCCATTTGGTCCTTTTTTTTTTTTTTTTTTTTTTTTTTTTTTTTAATGAAGATGTGAAAAAATTCAACAAGTAGCACATCTGTAGATCACCTTGTATCCCAGCGAAATATTAACTGACATCTCAGTACATATATACATATATACAGAGAAATGCAGTACATCTAGAAGGCACAAAAGCTTTTTGTTTGTTTGCTTGCTTTAGCATTTTTGTGTATTTAGGAGAAAAGCAAGACTTGTGATATATGCAGATTGCTGGATCAGCTAACTGAACAAGATACTCTCTAGAGGAAAGAAATATCAACCAAGATAGCTGAAGAATAATTGCTATTGTAAGATTTGTGGTGAGCTCAGTAGTAACTCAGTATTACTGTGATTTTTATTGATTGAGGATAAGAGGAAGGCAAATTTGAATGTATGTACTAATGACCATAAGAGTTTGAGAGGAAAAGTAAGTGAAAATGAAAAAGACAATGGAAAAGATACTCAAGTAGGAGAAAGTAAGTAGTTTAGGTTTTTCTTCCTACTGAATTGAAAATACAGGAATGTGAGAAAATTAAAATGGAAAGAACAAACAAAAGCACACTATTTGGGAGGAAAAAACATAAAGGAGATACCAAATGTATGCTTGCCCCATCCCTGGAGGTGTTCAAGGCTAGACTGGATGGGGCCCCTAGGTCTAGTATTAGATATGGAGGTTGGCATGCATGTGGCAGGGGGGTTGGAGCTTCATGATCTTGCGGTTCCTTCCAACCCAAGCCATTCTATGATTCTATGATTCTGTGACAAGGAGAAAAAAAAATGTTTTAAAAATTAAAGAAGGAAAATAGAATTTCCTTTATCAGAATCAGTGTTTGCTTAACTTCTGCATACAAACATAAATTTTTAAAAATGCATTTTTTCAAATAGAAATAGAAAAAAAAAATCTCTTACTGACTGGTTTATTAAATGGCTGTTTAAACAAAAGAATAATTTTTCAGTTCAACATTATCTGTATGGAACAAAAACAACCAGCTTTTAATATTAAGATACCAAGAACAGCTTGGTATTAAAGTAGGTAAGTGAGAATTTAGTTGACTGTCAGTTTGTGCGTGGGAAACTCAGCCAGGGAAAAAGAAACGTTCTGTTATTTGGATTGAATTCTGACATTTGAATTTTCAATGAATAATTAGGCATAATATTACGAACTGTACCATTCTCAGCACAGCTTTCACCATTCTATTTCCATACTACATAATCAATTTAAGACTACTATCTGAATCTGTGTGGAAAATTACCCACATATCATCAACATATTATCAAGTTTCCACTGTGATCTAATATGCATCGCATAAGTTCTTGTAGGAACAAAATGAACAACAGCACTCATTATGAGGAGACATAACAAGTCAGTAACAAAACATAATCCAGTCATAGCAGATAAATGAAACTTATTTACACTTATTTTCCTACAGCAATAAGATGTCTCAATGCTGCAATGACTGCAAACTTAACATGTGTTACATTTAATAAATCCATCAGTACCTTTTGTATATAGTACTTATAGTTAAATAGTTACAAAAGGTAAATGAAGCATAACAGTCAAGAGGGAAATAAAGAAAGAAAGTCAAGTAGCTCTCTGATGCATGAAAAGTTTAAAACAGATGGGTACGCTAGTATTATTAAAGTGAAATAAGAACCTACAACAGATGCCAGCTTGGCCTGCAGGCCAAAACCAGTGTTGTTCCCTAATGCATCACAGAACAATACAAAACTAAGAAAGCAAAGAGAAGTACATCTTGAGGTAACCGAAGAAATTGTTCATAGCCTTTTTGAAAGCAAGTGGCAGAGCTTGTTTTGAAAAGTACACATACTGAAAGGAAGAAAAGCTAATAGATTTCCTGTATCTCTATGACCTTCTCTATCTGTCTTTCACATATATAAAGATTATTCAGAGTCCTGTGGGTAGTGATAATTAGTTTACATCTTTGCTTGTTTTAATAAGGAGGCAATGAGACTTGGGGCTGATGACAATAACTATATTCATAATTGTCTTCTTGTTTATGTTAGGATCCAGAACACAAAGCTCATTCTTGAATACATGTAGCAGTAAATGGCGTTTGAAAAAAATTCTTTCTGAGCACCACAGACAGTGGCAAATCAATAATACATATGTTATAGCTTAGTGCAATAGTGGCCCTTCCACAGTGCACAGTTGCCTGTCATGTGAAAGGAATGCCTCATGAGAAGCAGACGGCATGCAAATCAGTTTCCATGACTAAATGTCAGACGTATCTGTCCTGTGAGCAGATGTAACAAAACAAAGTGCATATCTCTACTCAGTTGAGAATACTAATCTATTAGCTTTCTGTCAGACATCAAAACAGCTCTGTAAGAGCCCAGATTTTTCTCTTTGACAATATCTAGGGGTCTTTCTGGAAAGAAGAGCCACACAGAATCACAGAACAGTTTTAGTCTGAGAGGTGTCTCTGGAGGTTATTCAGTCCTATATCCTGTTTGTAGCCAATGTAAATAAGTTTGCTCGGCAACCCGTCCATGTGAGTTTTGATTATCAAAATATATAACATATAATATATGGCATAATAATTAATATTATTTGTTTCTTAAAACAAAGGTGGAGATTCCATAGCCTCTCTGAGCAACTTGCTCAGAGTTTGATCAAATTACCAGAAGTTTCAGTACCTGAACACATTCACCTTCTCTTTTTGGGAGATCGTATTTGTTCAAATACTTAGCGATCTGGATAGGAAAACATTTGAGTTCTCTCACTGAATCTAGAGATAAAGAAAAAAGGCTATCAGCAGAACAAGACCCAGATTTTTAAAATCTTTTAAATCCAATTATAAATCCTTTTCCTTTCAGATCAGTCAGTTAAATTTTATGTCTCTGATATCAAACGGATGAAGTCTTATCTTGACCTCTTAACACTGTACTTTCCCCCCTATCTTTTCTTGTTAGTTCTTCCAGTTCTGTTTGTCATTTTCATGGACATCATTCCACAGAGTATTTCTGCAATTAGAATTAATTTTACCTGAATCGGAATATCCTTTTACCTAATTAGATTCCATTCTTTATTCATGCTGCACTGTTGTTCCTTTTCGCACTTCAAAAGCAACATTCGTATTTCAACAGTAGGTGGTCAAATCTTATTTAACTATCGTGATTCTTCCTCTTCTGTATTAGCAGATTTCCAGTTCTGTTTGCATTCTTGTATTATACTAAATTAGTAGGACTATTTGTGTAGCAGGAACTATCTAAACTAATTAAAAATGGAAAATTCATGTCCTCATGCTTTTGGTCCTATATGTCTATTTTATATCTTAACAGTATTACAACAACAAAAAAAGTATATCTAAAAAGCTATTATCTTCCTCACCAAATACTCAAACTGTTTCTTCTGCCATTTTGGAAAAGGAAAAAATCTTTCAAAATACAGTTACTGCAAAAGTGTCCTCAAAGAAGAAAACTCTGATGAAAATTCAGTCTTAGCTTACTTTTACATGTCAAACAATCAAACAACAGTTCTGCTTAAAAATGTGTTAAAATAATCTTAATTGGAGAATCATTCTGAAGGAGGACTGATCTTATAGTGTTAATCCAGTGAAATAGTTCTATAGTTCTATAATATTACTTGGAAAAGCAATGGGTTCTAAAAGCTGCAAAGAGCATACTCTAAGTTTTTATGACAATCCACAAGGCATACTCTACTCTTTCTGACAAGGCAGAAAAATGCAATAAAAAGGAGAAAAAAGAACAATTGCAATTTTTCTTTAACAAATTCTAACCACTAAGGAAGACAGCTTAACTAGAGAAAATGACTTCTGACTGAAGCCAGAACTACACTGTTACATATTGCCAGAGACATCACAGAAAAAGCTAAATGCTGGAAGAAGTAGTCTTCATTAGGGTAAGAAGCACTACTGACATGCACTTTTTTTGAACACTTCAACTTAAATGACTGAATCCATTCTACACTTCTTAGAATCCAATGTTTAGAAATCTCACAATTACAAAGAAAAATTTAAGATAAACTATTTCATTGCCACACACACAAAAAGGAAAATGTAAACACCATGGAAACCGAAAAATGTGTTTTAGACAACGTGTCACATTTCATGAAATATATTCAGAAACACAGTTGTATAATTTCTTGGTTTGTTCTAGAAAGTCTGGCAAATTCCGCCAACCTTTTTATCTGCAGCAGGCTTCTCTCAAAAATAAATATAATAATTATTTACCCCACAGAGGTACTACATAATAGCTAACTGACTACAGGTTAAAAAGTTCAAGTGCTTTGAAGTGGTACTTATCTGTTAGAATAAGTTGTATTTTCAGTGAAAGAGAAGAGGTCCAAGAAAAATCTTTGAAGCAGATCAAGAGAATTTCACTAGAATTCTCTTGCACAGCTGACCTCCCATGCAAAAGAAGTTAAAACAGCCACCAGGGAACATCTCAATTCTACTTAAGTGGATACTTTATGCTTGAAAGAATTTAGTTCTGCTACCTTTCTACAGTTGCAAATTACAAAATTATTGTCTGCAAGAATCTAGCTTCTCGAGACTAACAATTCAGATTAACTGACTTTATGAGCACATGGTACACTTTTAATTAATCTTACAAGAGTATATGTAGGGTTTCTTTTAACTTGCAGCATGAAACCAAGAGAAAATGTTCATGGCATACCTGGGACAGCAGTTCTACAAGGAGGAACAATGGGAAAACTCTCCATATCTGAAAATCTCCTTATTCAGAATTAGGACCATATAGTCATCAAAAACAGAGGGGAAAAGAGGCTTCTGAGAAATACAGTACATTACTTCTTCAAAATGCAAAGCCAATGATACCTATTTTTTTCTTTTTTTGTAGAAGATGCTTTCTTATTTATCTAAGGATCTCCAGTAAAGGTAATTGCATAATTTCTCTAGGGCTTTATTAATTTTACGAATGATAAGAAAATCTCTTATGTCTAACATGAGTTGCTTGCTGTAAATATGTCAGACTATTTTTTTATCCTATCAAATTATTATTACATATAAAATCATTTACTATTTACTAAAATTGAAATTATTTCGGTCTGGATGAATTAGAAAAAAACTAAACTTTCTTAAATTCAAAACCAGGGAAAAACCACCATGATCTAGAATATGTAGCTTGTGTGGCATAATTCCTTGCCTTTTGCACTTGTTATCACTAAGCATTAACATTCTTGAAAATTTCTTTTATATCTCTGTACTCTATTCTTTAAGTTTCAAACCCCATTTCTTTCAGTCTTTCCACACAGGTCATGGATAACCTCTGGTAAGTATTTTCTCTGAAACAGTATATCATCACATGCAGTACACCTGCCAAGGCCCTACAAGCCTAGGATGCTTGCCTCTTTCTCCAAAGCCACAAAGGAGACACAGTTGTGGTAGATGGCCAGCCCTGGCCTGACATTAAACTGACAAGGTAATACCTTAGGAAACTACTGGACATTTGTAAGAGATGATTATTTTATACCATTGCCTCAAAGCTTGCTGAGGAACATTGATGGACAAGTCCTGGTCAAGGGTTGCGAAGTCTTTTGTCTGAGGAGCACAGATGGACAAGGCCAGGGGCAATGAGAGAGAAATAAGCTGCAGATTAATGGTCAACTAATGGCCGATGAATGGCCGGGAAGCAGTCTTTTGTGTGGACTTATCTCGAGGAGACAGCCATCTCAGGGGGTACTCACATGACTCTTACCCAAGCACCAGGGATGTCATGTAGGCAGGAAAAAAGGAGGATAAAAGGAAGATCAACAACCATGAGGATAGGTGTCTGCCATCAGATTCCTCACTACGGAATGCCTGCATGCTGACGGACTCTCCTGGGCCTGCTACCGGAGACCTGCTGCTTCCTCCTGGACTTACCTCGTGGCTACTTCCTGGACCTACCCGGTACCTGCACCATCTTGCTGCCTAAGACTGGCCACGCTGCTGCTGCTCTCCTCCCCCGAGCCTCTGCCTCGGACCATTGGAACGGCGTGCAACGGGACTTCTGCTGGATCCTGGTGGTGACTATCCCCGCTTTATGCAATTCTTGCTTCTTTCCTATCTTTTCTATTGCCCATCTTCCCTCCTCCATATCCCTAAGCAATTAAGATTTGTAATAAACCTGGTCAGAACAACATTTGAACCGCTGTTTCTTAATCTCACGTCAGGTATACATACATTAAAAGAACCTCATCTCCCTCCCATAAATTGGAGTGAGACAACATTGCAGACAGCACAAGGGGAAAACTGCTTGGCCAGATCAAGCCCATGGCTAATAATAATGGGATAAACTAGCAGGCCAAGATAGATGAGAAAGATGTTTTAGGAATTCTACTTGGGTGAACAATGTCAAAATACAGTAAAAAAGAGTACAAGCTTATTAACAGTGGAGGTGGTATCACAGTTTATAGTTGAAATACCCAAAGAAGGATGAGAAATGAGAAAAAACATAAAAAATAAGGACCAACGGGTAGATTAAAATTTAAACAGACATTGACCAGTCTTTCTAGTATCTCCAGGCCTCAAAAGTGTAAACATCATCAAAAATTTTCCTCATAGTGTAACCTGAGATTTAATCATTTTTGTTAGTACTAATTGCAGTAACCATCTGTTGCAGTTGACCTTTTTAGTGAAGGCTGACTTCTGATACACTGAGTAGAAGACAAACTGTAGTAGGCGTTTCCGAGGAGACGGGATGTGACGCGGTAGGTCCTCCCCTGCTCAGTAATTGGACAATGCATGCTTAAGGGGTGTAGACAAAATAGGACATGAGTGTACTTAAACTGATGCCACGCGGCAATAAACGCCATTTTACTGTTCACCACATTGGTGTATGTCAGCAGTTCTTGGCCCTGATCAGGTAGCAGATCAGTTCCGCAAGGGTTGATACAGCAAGGACAGAACATGCGTGGTAACAACAAACATTTGTCTTTGTCTTTTTCTAAGAGGGTATTTTTTCTTACAGGTAAGTTTTGTTACCTACGTATTCCTTGCTGATGCATCTTAATCTGTGTCCTCTAGTCCTTCCTCGTCACATGCTCTGCTTTCATATATGTTGTTTCTAGATTTCATTTTTTGTATGATTTCCACCAGAGGTCAAGAGCAAGCTCATAGTTTAGGCAATAGTCTCTTTCTTTACTGAAGACATTTTAGAAATATCAAAATAAAAAACGATCCAAACTCCTGTTAATTCAATTAATGCATTACTACATCCTTTGCAGGTCTTGACTCTGGTTGTGAAGGCCAATGAATAGTTCTGGAGAAGTATTTCTGCAGTGAAAATATTGGATTCTTCCAGTGCTCTAAATTACTGACTTCTATAAATACTGAAAACCTTATAATCACTACAAAAGAGAAATATGCAAACACAGAGACAGAGAGAGTTCATCCTTTCCTCCAACTGCAAAAATCAAAACAAACAAGGCGAGCGACATCACAGGAAACAGTGAATATCTGTTTTATACTATAAGACCATGTAATCTTAGTTTATATTTGATCAATATTTTCCTATTTCTACCAAGAAGAAACTGTACTGTTTTAGTGGAAGACAAGAAATGCTTGTATTAGTTTTAAAAAGATTAAAAAGAAACAGCAAATGAAATTTAAAAAACCACTTGGAAGTAGTTTTCCTGTATTGAGAATCACCTAATTTACTGTTTCACAAAAGGCATGCAGCAATCCAGCAATGTGTCTTTTAGAAAATTGAGTCCCCAGTCTAACCGCCTGCTGAACAAAGTGCTTTCAAGTCTCTAGAGAACTGTAATAAATTACATCAGGCAGAATCAAAAGTTACAGTACTTGGAAAATGGTGACTGCAAACATCCTTCATACTCAATAAAATAATGCACAACCTGGCTCAGCCCCCCTTTCTTCTGAGATCTACAGAGGTTATACAGTCACTTAGAGCCACAGCTTTAGCCGTGGTACTTACCAAATAACTTTTACATTTTTATGATACTTGTATATCTGTTAAATACTTGTAGTTGTGGACAAACTGGCACTGCACAGGCTGGGGTAACTCTCCATACAAGAGAATAACCCAGTGTTGGTTGCTGTCAGTCCAGTTTTAAATAATCAAGACCTGACATTAAAGTTCTGATTCTGTGTTTTGTTATTCTCATATTCTGCATGGAAAAAGTGGGATAAGCATTACCTAATTTTAGACACTTATTTAGATGCTAAGCTAAGAGGTTACTCTTCTACAGATCAAAGGAAAGACAGAAAAAAAGTTTTCTATAAGGGATAATTTAAAGCAGCAGTACCAAGTTCCTCATATGAATAACTGGAACGGGATAATTTTCTGCACTCACTATAGAGCCAGCTTATGAAGACTAACCTGCTAATTTAGAAAATCAAATGTCAGGTTGTATGACTGTCCCCAATATTTTTTTAAAAGCAAGTAAGAACATGTCATTTCAAATTCAATACTTTTTCTCCTAGCTTTCGTAATCAACAGTTTTTCATATGGATTTGATTAACAATTCAAAACCATGGCAAATAGATCAATTAAATGCTTCCTTCCTATACAACGTAGTATTTATTTTGGTTTAGGGACAACTGCTGGCTATCAGCCATGGTGAGGCCGCACCTTGAGTACTGTGTCCAGTTCTGGGCCCCTCACTGCAAGAAAGACATTGAGGCCCTGGAGCGTGTTCAAAGAAGGGCAACAAAGCTGGTGAGGGGTCTGGAGCACAGGCTCCCCTGAAGGGAGGTTGTAGTGAGCTGGGGGTCGGCCTCTTCTCTCGTGTAACTGGTGATAGGACTAGAGGGAATGGTTTCAAGCTGCACCAGGGAAGATTCAGGCTGGATATTAGGAAATACTACTTCTCTGAAAGAGTGGTCAGGCACTGGAATGGGCTGCCCAGGGAGGTAGTGGAGTCACCGACCCTGGAGGTGTTCAAGGAACATTTGGATGTTGTGTTGAGGGATACGGTTTAGCTTGTACTATTGATGACAGGTGGATGGTTGGACTGGATGATCTTATAGGTCTTTTCCAACCTCAGTGATTCTGTGATTCTGTGATACACAGAATTAAAGTCTGTATTTCTTTTTTTCAGGTGCATTTTTTCTCAAATACTGATGTAAATATAAGAAAATAACATCATGTGTAAGAACATGTCAATGGTTAAATATTTCTAATAGCTTCTAGAAAAGTCAGTAAATTTACAAGTACATTTTACAAATGAGATATCAGTGACATATAAAACAACATACGCCTGCCACACTAGTAACAATTATTTATTTATTCCCAGTAAGAAGCATTTTTGACTCAGTTTTTGATATCTGCAATAAAATTCTATAATAAATTACTTTAGTAAAATATTAAATAAAGAAGATATCTTGCCTAACTTTCAGTTTTTAATCCATAAACTAGTATTTTTTAGAAACTGCAAGGATTGGGCTCCTTCTTCCCGAGTAATGGTTTAATGCCAGACTGATGCTGTGAAAATACATATAAAATGAAATTTTCCAATAAAACCTTCAAAGTGTTTCCCAAACTTACAGGATTAACCCGAAAAAATGCTAAAATTATATTTTACATAATAAAAGAAAAAGATCTGTAAGAAGTAAGAAGGCTTCCCAGTGTGATAAATTCATTTGGGTCTTAGGGACATTTGGCTATCAGGAGCAGAAGTAGCTTACCAGACTGACCTCCAGAAATCCCAGACAAATGATGATGGCAAATATGCAACCTGCACAATATGACATGTCCAAAGCAGACTAGATCTGTAACTTGTTGGCTATCTGTGCACTATGTGAGATTTAAACACCCGCTTATCTTGTCAGTCTCATTGTGATTATACTGCATGCAAACACACTTGTGCTTTCCAAGGTACAGTTGTAAGTTACACTGTACCCCTCTGTCATGTATATACATTATGTAGTAAGTAGAACAATTCAGAACTTAAAACCATAGAAAACTTTTAGTATTTGCAAATGGCTTAAATGTGTGCATTTAAGCACTGCAAATTTTTCAACTTAACAATCATTAGAAAATGTGCATAATATAATGAAAGTCTTACCTGGTCTGAGGGAGAAGAGCATTTATTTGCCATTTTCATCTATAAACAGAGAGGCAGAATACTCAGAGTTATTAATAAACTGATATGAAGTGTTTCTGGGACACAACTAGCACTGAGATAGTTGCTAAACACTGTATTCACTTCCAAATAATAAGAAATTAAATAATTCCATGCATAAATACTAGATTATTACTAAGTTTATAAAACAAAAGACTCAAAGGTTTTCATGAAATCCTTCATAAAGATTTGCATTTTTGAATTTAAGTTTTCCACTCTGTGTAAAAATATACTGTACATCCCTTACTTACAGCCATAATAAGCATAAGACATGCTTAAAGATGAAGCAAACATTGCTTAGAATTTCCTTTTAGTTTACCATTCAGTATAAATTACTTATCTTTCTTTTTGTTCGCTGTTCAGATAAGAGTTAGTCTGATTTTAGATTTTCTTTGGCAGATAGTTTGCAGAGATAAGTAGTGGGCAAACCCTGGCAGATACTCTCTCCTTTAAGTGAAGTATTAGTAAGTATGCTAACAATATGGAATCTAGAAAGAAGACTAAATTACTGGAAATACAGATTACTCTACATTCAGGGATACAGACTGCAAGGAGCTGCACAGATGATGAGTACCCTCCATGACCTTGTTGGCACAAAGTCTATGTTGTAACAGGTGAAAGGTTTGTGATAAATATCAAAAGCTACAATTGCTACAGGAAAAGAGCAGAAGAAATCCAGAATCTTGTCTTGTATCCTGGCAATAGCAGATTTGTAAGACAAAATCTGCGGGTAAGCAGAGCATGTCTGCAGTCATGTAGCTTGCAGCCTTCTTGCTTCCTTGATCCATCAGGAACAGGTTAAAAATATAAAAAGCAATAAGACTTAAGGGTGAAGATAAAGACAGTTTTATAAGCAAAGGAAAAAGGAAAAAAAGAAGTGATCCAAAGGCAACCTCTCAGTGTCTGCTACAAGCAACCAGATGTCCAATCTGTCTCCCAGCAGTTGTGGAAGAAAAACACCCATCTTTTTCCACTAACCCATGCTTATTGCTGAGCACAACACTGATGGTATGGAATATCTCCTTGGTCAGTTTAAGTCAACTGTTCCAGCTATGACCCTTCGCAGTTTCTTGCCCACTCCTTACTGAGGGTGGTTCAGAGTGAGAAAAAGATAAAGCCTTGATGCCCTACAAGCACTGACTAGCACCAGCCAAAACACTGATATCAACACAGATTTAGCCACAAATGCAAACCACTGCACCATGAGGGCTGCAATGACGAAAGTTAATTCCATCCAATCCAGGTCCTGGACATCTGCATGCAAGCAGCCAACAGGCTTTGTGTTACTACTAATTACAGAGGCCTCAGGATGTGCCAGGGTTTGCTGGAATTCTTGTGGGCTCTCTGAAGCTGTTCAACTTGTTTATCCATAAGATATCAATACAATGACCATGAGACTGTTACTTATTTGGTTTTCACAAAGTACCATTGTGGGACGTAATGATATATATGTACTTATACACATGTAACTAATACATTGTGATAGCAAGTAGTTATTTTACATAGAGTGAGTTATCCATGACTGCAAACAAAATGCCCCTAGAACAAAACGTGAAGTAGAAGAGTACAGGATGACAGCAGGAGCCTCCACTGTACAGGCACAGGCTAAAACCAAGGCCCTAGGCTAGATGAAGTAATCGGTCGGCCCTAATCCATCATGGGCCATCAGCGCTCCTTCTTCCTGACTATTTTTCAGCCTATTTACATTGAATTGTGTGGTCAAACGGAACAGGTGTGCTGATGAGGACAGGTGGGGCTAACTGCAGCTCAGGGGTTCAGTTGGCCAAGGCTGACCTGCTGGGAGCCTGGGGCAGCTGCCAGGCCTAGCTGTCACCCCGTGCTGATGGGAGAGCTGGCCAGACTCCCGGAGGGGCCCAACCATGCTCTGCTGCACCTTCCCACCATCCCAGAGGAAGAATGGGAACAACCACAAAAGAGATAGGAAACTGCCTGCAGATGTGGTCATGTGCACCATGGCACAGATAAGGACAAAGGGAGAGGACTGAAGTGGGGCCTCTAGCATGGCTCCTTGCAGCTCTCACAGACAGCTCTGCCCACAGCAGCCCAAGCCATGGTCCTGCACCACTGGGCAGTGCTAGAGGAGACCTAGAGCCCTGAGGAGAGGAAAAGGTAGCAGCTTCTTGGTGCTTTCAGGGCCTCAACAGTATCAAAACAGTGGGAACTCAAGAACCACACTCTGTAATGTGAGCATTTGTACAGAACATAAGGAAAAGACACCTGGAACACTGTAACATCAGTAAGAATACCATAAAACAATGCTCAACTTCAGCTACAGCCGATCTCCAGTGCTTCAGAGACAAATACATGCAAAAGTAACTACACAGGAGCCAAGCTATACACACAGAAAATATTATTTCCCTGTAAGTAACCAAAGACATGATAAATATTACCATAATATAAACCAATGCAGATAATCAGAACTAGCAGTTATCCTATCTCCTTCACCCTCCTCTCTGGTTCAGTCAAATTACTTAAGCACTCAGTGTAACAGGAAGAATTTTGCTACCTTGCTTTTTATTTTATCATGTTCCAATGAGCCTGGAAACCTGAGTATGAGACAGGCCATCCAGTTTTTCTGGTGAGTGAAGGAAGAGTACTACAGAGAGCATTCTCATCACCAGTCCAGATTCCTTCTGGTACAAGCAATAGGAAGTAATGCTTCCTACTCCACAGCATTTCACTGCACAGCCTTAGCTCATTCCCTATTCAAAGCAGGGATGGCTGCAGCCCCGATGTAACTGAGGGGAGCAGAAAGATCTCCTTCTGCATCATGTTACATCAGGAGGAGAGAAAAGTATGCACTCTCTACTTTGCAAGGCAGCAGGTGCTCTCTATATCCCTGCACAGCTGGTGCATTGAGACAGGAATACAAATGGAATAGGCTACACCTTGCAGGGACTGCATGAGTTTTCAGCACTGCAGTATAATAACTGGAGACATCAGGAGAGGCTAAAACCAAAACCTTGGATCTACAAAGACAGCAGGCAACTTGGAAGCATAAACCAACTGTAATTACTACACTGTTTTAAATGAATACATACAGGGCAGGAACAGAATGGGGATGAAATCATTTAGAACCACACACCTACATCTAAATGTCTTCCACATGGGGATTTATCTCACTACTGACAATGTTAAAAATAATAATAATTTTACATCTGATATACCTATACTATCTTTCTAGTCAGCAGAGAGAGAGAGAGAGAGAAAGATCTTGACAGGTACCTATTTCTTCTTTTCTGGCTCTAAGAGGGTTGTACACAATTGCTAATTGTTTGGCTAAATTTAGGTGATGAAATTCCTATCCTTATTGACTTCCCTTTACAATCTCAATGGTTTGATAAGTAGTACTTTCAAATGCGATTTTCCGAGTTTAAAATTAAAAAAAAAAAGGCAGCAGCAAAGAAGTATCACATTTTCATCCTGTCAGTAGAATTGTTTGTGTAATCATTGAGACAGTCCAATTTTTATATTGCTTCCTGCAGATTATAGACACTCAAAGATTTTATTTCCATCTGAATCTATCACATCTATCACATATCCGCATCTTCTGGTCATGAGCAGTGTCCCCCAGGGCTCGGTACTGGGGTCGCTTCTATTTAACGTCTTTATTGATGATCTTGATGAGGGGATTGAGTGCACGCTCAGTAAGTTTGCAGACAACCAAGTTGGGAGGGAGTGTTGATCTGCCTGAGGGGAGAAGGGCACTCCAGAGGGACCTGGATAGACTGGATCGATGGGCCAAGGCAAACTGCATGAGTTTCAACAGGGCCAAGTGCTGGGTCCTGCATTTTGGTCACAACAACCCCAGGCAACCCTACAGGCTTGGGGAGGAGTGGCTGGAAAGTTGCCTGATGGAAAGGGACCTTGATGTACCGATGCATAGTCGGCTGAATATGAGCCAGCAGTGTGCCCAGGTGGCCAAGAAGGCCAGCGGCATCCTGGCTTGTATCAGGAATGGTGTGGTGAGCAGGACTAGGGAAGTTATCCTGCCCCTGTACTTGGCATTGGTGAGGCCTCACCTCGAGTACTGTGTTCAGTTTTGGGCACCTCAGTACAGAAAGGACATTGAGGTGCTGGAGCAGGTCCAAAGAAGGGCAACAAGGCTTGTGAAGGGCTTGGAGAATATGCCCTATGAAGATAGACTGAAGGAACTGGGGATGTTCAGTCTGGGGAAGAGAAGGCTTACGGGAGACCTTACTGCTATCTTCCAATATCTGAACGGTGCTTACAGCGAGAGTGGGGTTGGTCTCTTCTCACTGGTGACAGGTGACAGTATGAGGGGAAATGGCCTCAAGTTGAGTCAGGGTAAGTTTAGGTTGGATATCAGGAAACACTTCTTTACAGAAAGTGTTGTTAAGCACTGGAATAGGCTCCCCAGGGAGGTAGTTGAGTCACCACCCCTGGATGTGCTTAAAATCCGTTTGGATGTGGTGCTCAGGGACATCAAGGGTTGTTAGGGTAGTATTGTTAGGTTGTGGTTGGACTCGATGATCTTTGAGGTCTTTTCCAACCTGAGTGATTCTATGATTCTGTGGTCACACATATCACTGTATAATGAAAGGAAGCCATCTTCCCTCTTTCTTTTCATACATAAGTTTAAAACTCATAGTTCTTAAGTCAGAAATTTCTCTTTACTGTGATAGAGAGTATCACTTATTTATACCTGTACATTTAGGCATAGCAGAAAGTGTTTAAATACTACAACACGTGCATTAAAACAGCTGTCAGAGGCAAATATCCCTGTTTTCAAACAAAATTTTAAATTTCTACTATCGTCCAGCGAAGCTGCTGGAATCATTTACAAAAAACATAAATACTGCTTACAGTGGAACAACTGTGTCTTAACTCATTCTCTTACCTGCTTGTAAATTACTTATCTATTTGTGATTAATGAAACTGAAAAATAACAGCTTTAAAATAAGCTGAAAAAAAAAAAAAAGAAAAAACTTGGGAAAGTTATAAATATAATAAATCTTTTTAATGCAAATGAACTAGCAGCATTAAATTTAGAATCATAGAATTACCAAGGTTGGAAAAGACCTACAAGATCATCCAGTCCAACCGTCCACCAATCACCAACATTTCCCACTAAACCATCCTCCTCCACACAACATCTAAATGTTCTTAACACCTCCAGGGTTGGTGACTCTACCACCTCCCTGGGCAGCCCATTCCAGCACCTGACCACTCTTTTGGAAAAGGTGTTTCTTGTTTTAGGTGTTTCTGCCTGTCATTACCACAGTAATGTTTAGTACTATGTTTGAAAAAAAAAAAAAATTAAGATCTATGTGAGAAGCTTCATATGTTGAATAGCTGGCTACCTGAATAGTGCAAAGCAGAGGGAGAAGTTATTCCAAAGAACCCATGTAAAAATCATCCCCAGCACAGCACTGCCACTTCACCCTACAAAGAACCTTCTAACTAAGCAAATAAGAACAGGAGTGAGAAGCAGATGCAGATTGAGTTGTCTCCTGTGCTTCTGGATTTGACAGTTTCTGTTTCCAATCTCCCCTCCGTTTCTTCAACTGTACCTCCTCCTGTGAGAAAAGAGGTGCGTGAAGAATTAAATATGAGGTTCTGATTCACCAAAGGTAAATGTGGAAAGCTTGGAGAATATTGAGAAGTTTGGGAATTGAAACACAAATGAAAATGATGGGGAAGATTCATGTGGGTGGAACAGCATGTGAAATACAAGAATATGAACAGACTGGTGAATAATTTGGGGCAAGGGTCCTTAGCAAAAAGCAATCCACTGCTTGTATTACTGTTACCGGGAGATTTCCCTAGCTAAAAGTATAAGGCACGAATCAGTAAGCAGGACTGGAAAGACACCCTTACTTCTTTCACTATGTTGTAACATTCCCCATGCTTCTGTGTTTTATAAGAACTATCTATCTCCACAGCTTAGCACCAGAATCATTATTTCTCATCTGCTGATCAACACTTCCTAGATATGCTAGCATCCAGGGGTAGCAACCTCATGCATCAATGACTCTCCACATCTTCATTATTGAAAGACAACAACTCCTTTCTATTTTATCCCCAGAGAGCTTGCCTTTGCAAAGAAGTTAGATGTTTCAGTACTTCAAAAGAGTAGTCTGACATTAGCAGAAGTGTCACGTTGTGGTAGTTATTTTTATACTGCCTACAATAGGGTTGTCTTCTGGCATAATGAGGAGATCTGACAGAGAGCTGCCTGTTGCTGAACAAGACTTTTAAGTGGCAAAGTGGCAAAATAAAGTATATTGAGAAAAGGATGGCATGAAAGAGAGGGTGACCGGCATCACAAGCAATTTAAGAACTAAAATTCAAAACGAAATTATTCAAAATTGTACGCAAAAGTATATGACAAAGGTTGTATATAAAAGAGTAGCATTAATAGGCATAGCTGAATTAAGAATGATTAAAGCTGCAGGCAGACTGGATCATGTCAAGAAATAAATATTAGCAAAATCTAAAAATGAGCAGAAGTAAAATAGAAGAACGGAAAATATTGCTAAAATACTTAGCAATGGACCTAGTAAGAACACTGGTGTTCTTTATGCCAACAGTATCAGTGAGAAGGTCCACTGTGATTGAGTATCAAGCAAATAATTTATGTAAAGATATGAAGGCATGGGACAATAAAAAAAATAATACTTTAAGTATTTGGAAAAGCAATTGAATTCAGTGTCAGCAAAATAAATAAATTAACCTTTAAGTAGGTAAAGGACAACGTAAAGTGATTCTCTTCAGGGACTACAGGAGAGGTGCAGAAGGAAAAAGGTAGGAGGAACTTCAGATTTCTGAATGATGATAACGACAGCAACATTTTGCTAAATGATAACAGAGAGGTAATAAAAAGCATCCAGAATGGATTTTCAAGAAGACTAATCCAAAGGCCTTGCCCTGTTTGCTGTGGATGTCAAACACTCTGTGTCCCTGGCCCCCTCAGAGGCTGGGAGCAGTCTCTTGCTTTCTTTTGTTATACACTTAAGCGGCACTCCAACCTCATCCTCTTGGTCTTAAAAAAAAGTAGTTTGCAATGAAATAGATGCTATTATGCTATTACACCTCCTGTTTTGATTATTAGTAATTAAAACAGCACCGTGTCCAGACCAGTCCAGCCACAGCACAGGCTACACATCTGACAGGGCTTGTCAAGCACTTAATTGAAGTAGGTTACTCTTTTCTAATGTGATTTGTACAGACTTTACTCTGTATCTGACCAAGAACAATGAATGCACGAATTTTTCAAGTTTTTTAAAAAAACACACAAGAGATTTCTTCTCTGAACAGCCACTTAGAAGAACACCAGGTGGACTATTTCATATACAGAATTCATTATTGTGATAGATAACTGAGAAGACCAAGAAAAATACAAAACACTCAGTATAAAAAAGAATATTGTTGCTGACAGGTTGCAAAACCATTAAGATATTGTGTCAGGATACATTTTACTGGACATAGCACATTTGGAAAATAACAGACTAGAACCCTGCCAAAAATAAAATCTACTTATATTTATAGCTGTTTTGTACTGGCTTATTCATGTATATTCTTAAAGTGGCATTTTCTCACTGTGATTTTTAGAAAGAAAAAGAAATGTGATTAGGAACAACAGTCTGGAGTTGCTCTAAAAATATTATCATATAATTTACATTGCTTTCTCAGATTTATCAAATACCAATATCTATAATTTATAAAGAACGTATCACAAACGAGTGTATTTGATTTTGTCAAATATATTGACTCAGAAATTGAATGTTAAAAAATAATTAATTTAATAAAAGAACTACTTTGGTCAAATGTGATTACAAGTAACTTTTGAAGATCAGAAAAATAACTTCTATTTATAATCTGGTTTGACCAAAGATTTATGTTGAAACCCAATAAAAATTATACAGAATATAATTTAAAGAACCAAGCAACAATTACTCTAGAATAAATAGTACCAATTAAAGATATCTACTCTATCAAATCAAGATTTATAAACAAAATTACAGTCTGAACACATCTAAAAAAAAAAAAAGACTAAAACCCGTGCAGGCAATTCTTCCAGGGAGAGCTGTACACTTCTTTTTTCATTATTGATTTCTACCATTTCAGAAAGACTGAAATATATTTTCAATATAGAACATGTTTGAGTTGCCTGTTTAACTCTATGATTCATTCCAGGATCTTCAATAATTTCCAGTTGTTCTTCCTTGGAATAATAATGTCCTGTCCAAATAATGATTTTCTGTTCCTCCAGGGATTATTTAATACTTATGCTTGCAATAGCAAACACCACTTATAAATTACAGCCTTAACTTATACCAGGATAAGCACCCTTACACTTCTACAGAGAAGGATGAAATAATACAATTTTAAATAAAACAACCAGACAACTCAGAAAGGTAAGAATACCATCTCCCAGTAAGCCACTATAAGTCACACTTCACTAGCTACTATTCTATTCTATTCTATTCTAGCTACTAGCTAGAATTTCCACATGCCTGCTTCAAAATCAATACTCATTTCAAGCACATTTTAATTACAAAAATGTAAACATGAACTGTTTGGTCATATCTAAAGCTCTGTGAAATGACCAGGAAGGATCAATATTTTTCCTTAAAAAGGCTTTAAAATAATAATTAAAATCTGATTTTTTTTACTGTTACTTGTTTTAAAGTAACACTGCAAGTCTTGAAAACTTCTTAATACTTTTGATTAATCAGACCACCACTTCCTGTTGTTTCCTTTGTCCTTTTCTTTCCCATTAGAACACATTTTATATGTTGTATCTTAAGTTTGAATTGTTTTCTGCCTTTGGAAAATTAGATATAATTTTACAACAGCACAGACAAGAAAATATGCAGAAAGTAACATACATTTTGCAGTGTCAAATCACTGATGTTAGTTGATATTGCTCTCAGCCAGTCAGCACTCTCCTGGGCTGTATAAAACTGAAGTATCCCAGTACTAACTCCATCGAGTGCCAGCACTTCAAATGCATTAGATCTGCAGTAAGAAGAAATATATCCGTAAAGGAAGATACATCAGTTTTCTGAAACTGTCCAATATTTCTCAGTGTCTACAATATCTTAACACCCTCTGAAAAGTCTTGAGTTTTGAATTTACAAATCAAAAGAAAGGCAACAAAAAGAAAGATAATAATGGACAGTATCAGGAGCAACACATACAATAAATACTTTCTCTGTACAAGCATCTATATGTGCTGATTATTTACTTCCCTTAAGTATATAGTCTACATTTATTATTTCTGAACCTAGGGTATTGTATTCAATAAATATGCATTAGATCTTCTTGAACAAACATAAACATTACAGAAACCAAAATGCCTTTTTTTCTTTATTGTGTTTTGGTTTCATTTGCTAGCAATGTATATGCTGCAGCAAACTGCCTTCTCCAGTTTTAATGTCTTTGATTCCTATATTTTCTACATAAAAATCTAAGCAACATTTCCTTTAAATTCTTTTACGATGCAGAAATTTGAAAATTGTACTTAAAAATTTCTTTAAATCATTTTTGAATGTAAGGAATTTTCTCAAAACAGCATGTACATGTGCTAAGATCCAATTGCATTTTATTCAATTTTTATGCATACTTTATGTATTTACAGCAACTTTGTTCTGCAGGTGCCAATGTCTTCCTTATTATCTGCAGTATATTGAGTATTGTGCATCTATCTCTGAAATCTCACACATCTGGATGATGGTGGAATACATTTCTTTTCACATACTAAGACTACTAAAACTTTCAGAAGGAAGAATGTAAGTTTATTAAGTAGTGGCATGGAAGTACACTGGTATTTAAAATATATGACTTGCAACAGTTTCATCAATTAAACTTCAGAAAGCTATGTAGATGACTTCAGTGCCCAGGGGTATCCTGAGAATTAGATTTCATTTATATCCTTTTACAGAATCACAGAATATCCTGAGTTGGAAAGGACCTGTAAGGATCATCAAGACCAACTCTGGGCTCGACACGAGACCATCTCAAAATCAGACCATATGTCTGAGAGCGGTCTCCAGGCAGTTCTTGATCTCCTGTAGCTCGGGGCTGTGACCACTGCCCTAGGGAATCTGCCCACTACCATCTGGTGAAGAACTTCTCGCTAATCCCCACCTGACCCTACCCTGACACAGCTCCATGCTGTTCCATCAGGTCCCATCACTGTCACACAGTCCACATCACCGAGCAGAGCTCAGCGCTACCCCTCTGCTCCCTGTGAGAAGCTGCAGGCCACCATGAGGCACCCCTCAGCCTGCTTTGCTCTGGGCTAAACAAACCAAGGGACTTCAGACCCTTGTCATATGTTTTCCCCTCTAGAGCCTTCCCCATCTTTGTAGCCCTCCTTTGGACACTCTCTAGGAGTTTCATGTTCTTTTTGTAGTGTGGCACCCAAACCTGCAAACGGTACACAAGGTGAGGTCACACCAGTGCAGTATAGGGCAGAACAATCCCTTCCCTCACCCTGCTGGCAATGTCATGCTCAACACACCCCAGGATATGTTTTGGCCTTCCTGCCTGCCTGGGCATGCTGTTGACTCATGTACAGATTACTGCTGACCAAGATCCCTTTCAGCAGGGCTGCTCTCCAGCATCTCATCCTCCAGCTTGTACTTGTAGTCACTATTGTGTTTAATTTGTAGAATACTGTTGCTATCTGCTGCATTTACACAGTTGATGTAGTTATACTTCTATGCTATATTGCTTTATTTTTGGTACTAAACTAGAAGTAAACAAACTATTGAATCAAGAACACTATTAAGTTGTGGGGTTGTTTAATCTGTGATTCTCTTATCTAAGGTGAAATCCTCTACTGCTTAATTTATAATAAACATCAACATAAGCATTCAAAGTGACACAGAGTGGTTAACAGGCAGTTACTCACTCATGACTTACTGAAAAAGTTATTAACCTAACAGTCATAATAGAGTTCTGACGATGAACATGAAGAATTAAAACTACATACTTTCTAAAAATAGTAATATAAAATACCCATCATATATGATATTAACAAGACACCAAATTCTAATAGACACATACATACATCAGCTGATATACTTTATTGTTAAAGTATAAAGTGGTATGCTTGCAACTAGCAAAAACAATGTCCTTTGTCTGAAGAATTAAATTCATAACAGCTGATTCCCTTGTCTTCCTTTCATGATAGAAATTATCATGGCATCTACTAAGAGTTAACATCAATGGCACAATTCTATGTCACTTTCATTTCAGCAGATCTGTTTCACCTCTTTGGAAAGAAAGAAAAGGTCAAAACAAATCCCTATATTGTCTTTTGGTGAATAATCGCCTCTTAAGAATACAGTTCCCTTTATCTAAAGCTCTCATAAAGATCCCAGCAGTGCAGTAATGGAATGACTTATGGTATGATCACTCCAACATCCATCTGAGATGGGAGATCTATCATTGCCTATGCACTGATACACAGAGGAGCATGAAAACAAACAATCTACTGCCATAAAGAGAAACCAATTACAATGCTTTCTTTAGACAGTATTCTTACAAAAAGGGAGAACAATCCGGAGCATTTAACAGAGGCAGAAAGCAGTCAGTGTTCTCCACTGAATCCACAGGGTCCCCAGATAATAACTCAGTTTCAAAAGATGCATAGAAGTATGCAATGTGAATTCCTTATCCCAGTGGCACAAAGTTATTCAAGTGATTGATGAAATGAATTCTTAGGAGAACAACGAATGCAGCTAACATAAGCAATCATGTAAAAATCATGTTTAAAATAAAAATCCCTAGTCCACCAGCAGACCACAAACTGCACACAATATTTTAGATTCAGGTCTTTCAGATGTGACCTCACAAACAAAACACAGAGGGGAACAGCAAGTCCCTTGACCTGCTGATTTTGTTATTACTAGTACAGCCCCATTTGTGGCTACCATTCATCACTGAAAACACATACAGCTGACTCATGCTGTAATTTTATTCTGCTGTGCTGGTGGTCACATTGTGTGGTGCAGGGGACCGGGGCCTATGGGGCACCACTGATCCCACTGTGCTGACCAAGGCAGAAAACTGCTTTTAGCAGAAACCAGTTCCTTTGAAGCAAGCAAATGAAATGAAATAGGAAAAGAAAGAGCCAGCTGCCCATCAGTGCTAGCAATACAGTGGTTTTGCTCTCAAATTTGCTCAACTTTACTGTGACTATTTCTTGTTTTCTATTACAATTGTTTCTCTCTACAAAGCCATTATGTATTGCTGTATGTATTACACTTTGGTCTGAAAAGTATACCGTAAAAAGCAACAAGTAAAATCAAATATTGAAAGAAAAACAAAAGCTGAACAAAATGATGAATTTTTTGTTTCCACTTTACATAAAACAAACAATAATGCAAGCACCAAATAGTACTGGAATTCAGGAGATAATAAATTCCAGAGTCTTAAATACCACAGTTTTCTCCACTTCCTCAAAACAAACATGGAAAAAAAAAGGGACCTATAAACACTTACTCCAGTTAAATGACAAAGATAAGCATTCCACTAAGTATCAACTAATAGGTTTGAGAGATGTCTCAGAATGCAATGAAGGTGCATCATAAAACGATGTCTTGTTTTTTTTGGTTGTTTTTTCTTTGAGACTTCAAAGCCATCCTAAAACACAGCTCAGGGAAAATCCCATGTATTCTATTCCTCCTGTTATTGTACTATTGAAACGAGAACCAGAAATTAATGGACTGGACCTGATAGTTTGAAACAGCAGAAAATGAATACTGAGTATAACTTATACAGAACTATATATAGGGTTAGCAGGCTACAAATCTGAGACTGCAAATACCAGCAACCACATAAAAGAGGAAAAAAGCACATAACGGAAATCAGAAATGTAAGCAGTACTTTCTCTGTCCTCTTACACCGACTATCATTTCAAATACACAATTAATGATACTAGCAAGAATTTTACCTAACATTTAAGTCACTACCAAAGCTCATGAAACTCTTCCCTGAATAAAGCACAAGACAAAATCCTTCAGAATACTAAAGCTTCCACTTTCAAAGATGCACCAACTATATGGAATTTTACCTTCTATACTATCTCTTCATCACAAAGGAGCAACCACTGAATATATCAGTTATAAATTGTCTTACTGTTGAACTGTTGAACTCCAAGGCTGAGAAAACTGAAGTCCTATCAAGGGTATGTTTCAACATCCAATGTCAGAAATCATTTCTGCTTATGTGTAATTTCTATGGGGAAATGAACAAATGCTGCAGACTTAAAAAAAAATAAATAAAAATCTTGGATAGATAAAACAATTTTCCTTTTAATATTTTATTTAACCCTATTTGTTCTTAAAGCTTCCCCCTGTCCCCTCCTCCCATCTTTCTCTCTCATACTGCACCTGGCCATGCTATTTTTAACTCTAAATTGCATGAGTGTGAATAATAAAAATACCAAGAATGTTTGCTTTTCTGAAATTCTCGAAATTTAAGGTGAATTACCCTCACATTTCTTCATATTATTTTCAAACTTGGATCCCAATCTGAAACTGCCTTCTGAAAGCATTTCCACTAAACAGCATGAGGTGCTATCTTCTGTGTTTATATCTCATATTCATGCTGAATTGATGAATGAACCTGCATACCTGGTCTGTTTGTTAGTTTGTTTACTGAAGTAATTTATTTTAATAAAATAAAAATTATCTTAGCAAGAATGGCAGTCAGAGTAATAGATGGGCACTGGTAGACTTAGTTCTCTTCCTGACATTGACACTTTTTGACAATTAATGTTAATTGACATTAATAAAATACAAAACGGCCACTGGGAGTTTTGCCATACAGAGCAGTTAGCAAATAAAGGGGTGTTACATCAAAAGACTTTTCTAAGAGAAAATATATTCTCAGTGCCATCTGAAATGGGAAAAGCTGAATTTTTATGTTATTGGAGGCTAACGATTTCAGCAAAAGACATTTTAAGATTTTCAGCACCTGTGGCACGTGAAACAGTCTTTCCTTTTGTTTGATCTCAATGTACTATTGTCTTTCCTTAATAAAAGCCTCGATGCCAGCCTGACAGCAGCTGTTTCATCTGAAATTTACTACCATGCTGATGCAGACAGACACGTTTGATCAGCTTTTAATTTCCCCAGGTCATAACTTAGTCTTCTTTCCTGTTTCAATGATTTTTTGATGTCTGAATTCAATTTTTATTGCGTTTCTATGGTGTTTTCTAGTGACTTGTTTACATTCCTGTATGTCTTTCTTGCTAGTATTTCTATTTAGCTTGAAGTTTTATGGATTGTGGAATGGAAATTCCCCAAAAAACAATTGTCTGAATTACTTAATGTCTTCGAAATTGTGTTTAAAAATATGGGTTTCAGTACTATAAAAATATATAGCCTTGTATATTAAAAAAATTGTCAGTTTCTTACATAATCAGACAATTAACAGAAACTATGAGGCTAAAAAGCTACCAAGGTATTAAACAAACTTGGATTGTATATCATGTTTGCTTTTTTTATGAACAATTTGCTTACTGTATTGAAATGTTTTATTTTGTATTAAACAGAATAATGAAGGAAGAAGACAACTTTGAAGTGCCACAGGCATTTTCCCTCTGCAGATATTTTCTTTATCATTGCTCCACAGCAGCTGTATCCCATCAGATTTGTAATTACCCTTGCAGAAGAAAAGGGCAGTGTGAGATGGGATGGTTCTAGCATTGATTAGGCCTCCTACCCTGTCCCCCATGAAATCCCACAAAAGGTTACAAAAGCACTGCTGATGGGAACTGACAAAGGGCCCACTAAAGGAGAGAAGAGTAGGATTTAAGTGTGAGATATTTGGCTTTGCTGAAGAGAAAAATAGCAGTGGAATTACACTCTGCCAGACAGCATGCTTTACTTGTACTAAGTAGAAGAACAAAAAAAAGATGTGCAGGAGTCTAGCTGGAAAACAGGATCTGCTGGAATGACTGAGAGCCATACGTGCTGTCACTGCCTGACTGTCCTCTCCTGAAGGTGGCTCTGCAGAGAAGGGCTTAGGGGTCCTGGAGAACAACAGGTTGGCCATGAGCCAGCAGGGTACCCATGTGGACAAGAAAGCCAATGATATCCCGGGTTCATGAAAAAGTGCACAGCCAGCAGGGTGAGAGAAGTGATTCTCCCCCTCTACTCTGCTCTGGTGAGTCTGTATCTGGAATATTGTATCCAGTTCTGGGCTCACCAGTCCAAAACACAGGGATCTTCTAGAGACAGTTCTGTTCTGTGGAGGGCCACAAAGGGGGCTGGAGCATCTTTCCTATGAGGAAAGGCTGAGAGACCTGGAATGGTTCAGCCTGTGGAGAAGACTGAGAGGGGATCTTATCAGTGCCTATAAATAACTAAAGAGGAGGTGTCAAGAGGATGGGGCTGGGTTTCTTTCAGTGGTGCCCAGCGACAGGACAAAGGGCACAAACTGAAATACAGGAAGCTCCATATGAAGACAAGGAAAAACTTCTTTACTTTAAGGATTACAGAGTTTTGGAACAGGCTGCCCAGAGAGATTTTGGAGTCTCCTTTTCTGGTGATATTCAAAATCTACCTGAATGCTACGTGTGCAACCTACTCTAGAGAACCTGCTTTTGAAGGGGTTTGGACCCGAGATCAAGGGATCTCAAGAGGTTCTTTCCAACTCCCAAGATTCTATGATTCTGTTATACTCTAAAATATCTGTTCTCCTTTATAAGTTCGCAAGACAGTGGTATCTGAGATATTCTGTACCAAACTACAGTATGGACCTAGTCCTCTCGCTGCCATCCATCAAAAGGCTCCATTAGGCTCCCGTGGAAAATTAATTCATAATTTCCTCATGACAGTAACAACACTTAATATCATTCTTCCACACTTTGTACTATTATGTTGCATTCCATTTCCAATAGCACCAGCCTTTCATGACATATTGTACTCCTCTTCTGTACTGATGTCACCATTGATTTTAATTAATATACTTCTGTTTTCTGTATTCCTGTCAAGTATTCCTTAAGAGGCAATTATGTCCCTTCAAACCTTTACTTTCTTTCTCATCTTACCTTTTATCAGGTGTTACTCACGTTCCCACCCTATTGCTGCATTTCAGTTTGGTTGTGATATTTTTCACATATTCATTCTTGTTTAATTCTTCTCCTCATATTCTCCCTAATCTTTAATGAAAACTACAACCAAATACTAAGTCAGTTTTTGTAACTCAGAGAGAATATGTTTAATTCCTCCACCTTGCTCAAGATGGCTTATTTCATTACTTTCTTAATTAAATACATAAATAAAGGCTTTTTGTTATCATACTGAAATGCTAAAATGCAAAATAGAATCTCTCAGAAAGATTCTCTGTTAAGAATATAGTGAGCCAATAAAAAACACCCACAAAACCCCAGAACAATACACTGCAATAACTGCAATCTCCAGAATACCAGGAAACAGAAATTAATACCAAAATTTAATTATGTTGTTTTTGTAATTGGGATCATAGTCACAAGAACTTCCAGGGCCTGGGTAAAATAACTTCTAGTTCACCAATTTCTTCTATTTAACTTCCATCCTCAAAACAAGAAATTATTTTTCTTTCTCTGCACTCAATGTTCAAGAAGTTATAGCTATCTTCACTTAAGTCAATACAGCATATAAAAATGATTATCTAAGGCTATCTGCTGTAAGCACTACAGATATTTATCTATGCATATTTTCAAATAAGTATTTAGACATTCTGTAAGAAAAATAAAGATTATAAATGAATGGTACTACATTCTCCAACATCTATATTACTATTTTTTCTTAGTATTAAAAATAAAAGAAGCCCCAAACTACCCCATGAACAACAAGCTCTTGGGTGAGCAAGACATACTTATTCCACTTACACTGAATTTAGTGATGAACTCTAACAGTCAAAAAATGCTTCCATGATTATATAGCAATTGTGTGTACTCATAGGAGTAGAATTAACTGTATATATTACCCTACAGGGAAAAATGGCAAGAACTGCAGAATGGTAAAAGTAGCAGTGCTATATTGTAAAGGCAAGGCAATAGTAATTGACCTAGTAAGTAATCAAAAAGAATAGACTAACCTAACACGTTACAAAGAAATATACTCTAATGACATCATTAATACCACTTGCACTAACTGAAGGGGATTTGGGTAGTCAATACACTTATCTTGGTGTTCACATCTACTGAAGATATAACTATAAATGCGGGAAAGATTAATGGCAGCCAGCAGGTCAAGGGAAGTGATCCTGCCTCTCTACTCTGCACTGGTGAGACCTCACCTGGAGTACTGCATCCAGATGTGGAGTCCTCAGTATAGGACAAACTTAGACCTGTTGGAGCGCATCCAGATGAGAGCCACAAAAATGATCCAAGGGATGGAACACCTCTCCTACAAAGACAGGCTGAGAGAGCTGGGGCTGTTCAGCCTGGAGAAGAGAAGGCTCTGGGGAGACCTGAGAGTGGCCTTTCAGTATCTCAAGAGGGGCTCTAAGAAAGAAGGGGACAGATTCTTTAGCAGGATCCGCTGTGATAGCACAAAAGGAAATGGTCTCAAACTGAAAGAAGGGAGATTTTGATTGGATATAAGGAAGAAGTTTTTTACAATAAAGGTAGCGAAGCACTGGAAGGGGCTGCCCAGAGAGGTGGTGGATACCTCGTCCTCAGAAATGTTCAAGGTCAGGCTGGATGGGGCTATGAGCAACCTGTAGGTGTCCCTGTTCACTGCAGGGGAGTTGGAGTAGATGACCTATAAAGGTTCCTTCCAAGTCAATTTTATGATTCTGTGAAAGAAGATGGGGAACATCAAATACAATTTTCATCTTTCCTTTGAATTATTCTGTGATTGGGATGTTTTTCTTTTGTTTCGTTATATGGAAAAGACACTTCATACTCTTTGCAATGTGTTTATTCTTAAGACACTTCATACTCTTTGCAATGTATTTATTCTTCTTTAAGTATAAGGAAGGAAAAACATCTATTCTGTTCTTTTTTTATTTTTGATGCATGTATGCTACTGACAAAATCTATCAAAAATATACTTGTGTTGTTAGATCATCACTCTCCAGTCTTTGTGGGAAAAGCCAAATGAAAAATGAAATGTAATGAAACATCAAAAGGTAACTCCTTTTTCTTTCACTGAAAAAAAAAAAAAAAAAAGAAAAGAACAATAGTAGAACAGATACAGATGTTCCTGATTATCTCAGGACACAAAAGGCAAAAGTATGTCCTTTCTTGCCAAAGTTACTGGAAAACTCCAGTGTATTTAAACTGAGGTTATTAAACAACATTTTTTAACCACAAAGGAAATAATATGTCTTAATCTAATTAAATTAGACTAGACATGATCTAAGTCACAAAAATTTATACTGTAGTCTAATAAACAGCACTAGATATAAAACCTATTTTTAATTGAAATATGGTCAAAAATATTGAGCTAGATGCTGGCACGCTATACATCGTTATACTCTGTATTTTTTAAAGTAAAGGCAACAAAAGATATTCTTCAGTAACATATCAGATTCTGTTTGACCTAACAATGGGCAAACATCAAAGGAAGCATTACAGCAAAACAAAGTCATGAAGAGAACTTGAGGGAGACAAGAAGTGAAAAGGATGATACATAGACTCACAAACTCAATATTGGAAAAGAAGGTATGCTGTTTATGAATTTATGCAGATAGATTCCAAGTAAATATTCAGAGAATTGCAAAATTAGTCAGCTGGATCCATGGTACATTCAGGGAAATCGGCATGAATTCATTCATATGTGAAAGGAAGCAATGGAATGTAGATATGGTTGAAAGGAGGATTGTTATCCTGTATGATGTCACCATTTATACTTATAGTCATCTGTAGGTTTTATTTCATGCAAAGCAGACTCTTCATTTTAGAGAGCAATCACTGAGATAAATGTTGGAATTTATACCTCTATGAACATGGATAAACATTAAAGAAAGACTGCAAGTAGGATAACACTAAGAACATGAATATGAATTCCAGAAAAGGAGAAAATGGGGTAATAGCAGTCTGGATCCATTAGATAAGAATAAACACCTTGTCATGGTGCACTCCTTGCCCCCCACCTTGCCTGGTCATTATGCCCAAGGCCTAGTGCATACAATGAGGTGCAAAAGACCTTGTCCTCTGGACTGACAGCAATCAAGGTTTTACCAGAGACAGTTAATGACCACCATACTGTCTCAAACTGTGTGCTCAGAAAACTAATAGCAGACATCTAATTCAACAGAGTCAATTCTAAGATGTATGACTATAAGCCAGTCATCTTAGCCCATAAATACCAAGCAGTCTAAGAATCTCTTTGAGATTCCTTCTTGCAAGCAGCTGGCTGAACACCAGAATCTCCTCTTGAGTAGGGTCACCTCTTGAGGTTGAGGCTTCTTAACGCTTGCACAGAGATTGACCTGAGACATGGTGACACCTTGTCAACAAATCCTCAGTAAGGGAGTTATTGTTTTTAAAGCTATACTGGCTTGGCAAAGATTTGATCTTAGATTCGTTACGCATCCCCCACCCGGTAGTAAATAGTCAAGGATATCTAGCCTTTTTGAACCTTGTTAAGTCACTATTCAAATTACCATATTATATATATTTTATATCAATAAATATCTTTCTGCTTTCCTCTTACAAGTGAAGCGTACAGTGAACTTGGGAATAACCTCATCTGTAATTAATCTCAAGGTGGTATTTCTTTAATGGTCTTTTAGATATTCTTGTTGGATTACAAGAATACACAAGGAATGCTTAGTACAACTAAAACACCACAGGATGCTGATAGTTTTTATGAAAGGATTCCATCTTATTTAGAGCTGTTTAGTAACAACAACAGAACAACAGTAATAAAGGAGTGCTGTGTATATGAAACATATACGAGAGCCAGATGCTTCACAAGAGAATGCATCTATCCAGGACTGAGACTGAAAGCATTAAGCTCCTCTTTCCTTATGTGAAAAATATTTGTATCTGTGATGAGCTGAGGGACATAGCAGCTAGGCATCCGCACAGCTGCTCACTCCCCACCTCCAGCAGGACAAAGGAGAGTCCTGGGAAAGTGTGAAAACTTGCAGGTCAGGATAAATATATAAATTATCTTATAAGCAAAAGAAAGAGGAAGAAGAAAAAAACAAAAGTGAGAAAAAAACTTAAGTGATGCGAAGGCAATCACTCACCATCTCCCCAAAAACAGAATGGCTACATCCCCAAAACCTCCTCTCCCCAGTTTTTGTTGCTGAACATGTTTTGGTACAGAATAACACTTTTCTCAATTCAAGTCTGCTGCCTAGACTGTCTCTGTTACCAACTTCTGGCCCAACTCCAGCCTACTTGTTGAAGATGGAGGCAATGTGGAAAAAAGAGAAAGCCTTGATGCTATGCAAGCATTGGTCAGCAACAACCAAAACACTGATGCATTATTAATATTGTTTTAGTCACAAACTCAAAACACAGCACTGTATGGCTACATGAAGGAAATTAACTCCATCTCAACCAGACCTGGTTGAGTATGTTATCTCTAGGCATTTTCAAAATGCACAAGCTGATCTTTTCAGAATTGGAATCTCTACAGTCACTTAGGATTGCTCCTTCCTAAGATGGTTGGACTAGATGATCTTGGAGGTCTTTTACAACCTTAGTGATTCTATGATTTCACAATCTAATACATAGAGTGCACAGAACAGGAGTTAAATGACTTCCAGCTATCAGGGTGATAACTGATCTCAGAAGCTTAAATATTCTATATTCTTACATATACTCTTTAAATTCAAGAACACTGATGATGAGCTTATACTTAACTGTGTACACAAAGATGTGTTCACTTAATCTACAAGAGAACTTCTAAATGCTGAATGGATGCAGGCCTTTGGTAAATTCGGAAGGGTTGGACCAAATGAAAAAGACAGTAGAAGGAGGAATGAAGAAATTGATGGAGGCATTCAGACTAAGGAAACATATTTGTAGGAGCTACACTTATGTTCCTTTTTTACTTTGTCTTTGGTAATCACCGTATATGGCATTAATCTCAAGAAAAAACTGACTGCATAGTTTTAATAACGACTTTTATATCTCCTCTCAAAGAATTTACACATAGTCTGCACTCCACAGCAAAATATTATGTACAGCTAACTCATGCAGTACTTCCCCTTTTAGATTACAAACCTCATTTTATCTGTTCCAATTTTGTACCTCGAGATTCGAGCCATTGACAGAGGAACTGATAAGGTGTCTATCCAGCGCTTTTCGTATTTTGGTTCATTAGCTATGGGCGAAGAAGGTGATGACGGCGCCTGTATAGAACAAATGAGAATCAGTAAGTACAGTCCACAATACAACATATCACAAAATCCATGAATATGCATCTCTAGCTCTGCTTGTCTCAGAAATTAACAATATATGCAATAAAACTATTCAAGAAAATCAAGTTTTAATAGAGAAATAAAAATAATGATTTGTGTAGAAAGAAACAATGGCTATCTTGATGCTATGCTTGTCACTTCATTTTAGTATTGCCTTTACACTAAATACATTTATGGTTTTTTTAATATTTATTACTTACAAGAAAGAAATTTTCTTTGTTTTAATCACATGTCTTGATTTTTTGCTAAACGCAACATAAAACATTTTTGTTTTAAACTAATTTGATTTGTTTTAAACTAATTTTTGTTTTGTTTTAAACTAATTTGATCTGTGCAACTCCTTAACATGTCTCAAACAACCATCAAAGAAAAAGACACAATAATATCCCAATGAAAGGACTACAGTAGTCATTAAGAAGACTGGTTTATTACTTATTTAACTGACTTTTATTCATAGTGCTATTTAATAGTTGAATTAAAATTTTGATTTCTGTGTTACCTCTATCCATATATGAACTGCAGAATTTTGAAATTTCATCTCTGAAGTTTTCCTTCAAATGCTTCTACTAGAAAGGCAAGATTGTTGATGCTAAGCAGTACACAATGTCTAGATCTCAGAACAGTGAGAACTCATTTTTATGATCTACTTAACTCAGGTTATTAAAACATATAAAAGAAAATAAAACAAATGTTTACAAATGCCATTGCAAATTAAGTTAGAGGAATTAGCCCAGATATTAGTCAACTCTAGAGTAATGATTATATAGAGATGGTTCAGCCTGTTCATACACGTAGCATCTTATGCATTGCAACTAAATATTTAACTAATGCATGAAGGCAACACAGTATAAAATGTGTTTAAGATAAGATATTTATAAAAGTTTAAAAGTTGTTATAGAACTACTAACACTAAAACTTTCAGGGAACTTCAAAGAGATACACATCTTAGTCAATATATAGTTGCATTATATGCAGTTTATTCCTTCTGAATAATATCCAGAGATTTACACCAGTCTATCAGTGACTGAAAGTACAGAATTATGTCCAAAGTGTGAAGAAGCAAAAAAAAAAGGAAAAAGGAGGAAAAAAAGGAAAAAGGAAAAGGGAAAGAAAAAGAGACAGAGAGACAGAGGCTGAGTAAGAGACAAAGAGAAATAAATGATGGTAACTGGCTTTGTTTGTAAATGATTTGAAAACAGTGTTTACAGATAAAAATCAATTAAATTAGGAACAGATTAGAAAATGATGGAAACTAATGCTCAGCGTAGCAGTCAAAATTTATGATCATGATTATGAGCATAAAAAGGCTTATTAAATAAACAATAGAATGAGGTAGGAGTTTCTTACTAAATGCATAAAAATAATAAAGCTGAAAGTTTACATTAGTATTTATATCTCTGTAATACCATAATATCTGCACGTTTAACTTTATAAAGCTAGTTGTAGTAGGCACAGAAAGGCAAATGAGGAGGATTCAGAGATACAGATTCAGGTCATAGTCAGGCATCTGTGCTATCTATATCTGAATTGAAATTATTTGTCCCCGTTTGTACAGAGAATTTAGAGATAGAAAAGGGAGTTGAGAGTTGATTACCTTTTTTAAGAGCCATAAACATGCAATGAGTAGCACTTACAAAAGCAAATAAACCATACGATGATCCAGCTTCAGTTCTTTTACACTCAGGTGTTAAAAACCATAAAATTTTCTCAAAATAATATAAAGCATTCTAGGAATTGCTTTATTTATTCTTCCTGTTCATAAGGCTTTAGGGTTGTGTTTTTCCTAAAGCTCTTTCTTACAGTCAGCAAGGGTTGATCTTTCCATTTATTTATTTAAATAAACAAAAACACTGACTTTCAGGCTCTATCAAGATGACTGAGAGTTAGAAGTGGAGAAACACTTCTCTAATTAATGAAAAATGAGTAATGAAATTGCCAGAATTGGTAACACAAAATTATGCCTTAGACAGCAAATACTTCAGGGAAAATAGTTTCATTTAGAGTATTTACAATGCCTAGAACAATCCAGCTTTCATTTGATTGATGTGTCCTGATGTTGTTGCAGCATGAATATTTGATAATCAAGTCAAAAAACTAATTCTATGTCCTAGATCTAGCCACTGAAAAGCTAAGGTGTCTTGAAAACTTAGTTTTAACTTGGTAGTATCATGGTGAAGAATCTCATGCATATTTTAGTATTTTGTACAGATAAAACTCACTGGCAGAACTACAAGCAATCCAAAGCTACAAATGATCAACATGATCTAATTTAGCTGTTCAGCAACTGAAATGTCTAAGAATAAACAGAAGGTAGCTTATTACAATCAGACATAAATGCTTGAATATGCTCACTGAATTTAAATCCAGGAATCAGAAAACAAAGTAACATAAAATTTCCCAAAACATCTTCACCTATTGCTTCCATCCATTCCACTCTACAGATACAGATAATATCTAGATAATTTAAACATAAAAAGCCTGTTTCATGCAAAATTTCAGTTGTTCTTTTAACAGGCTATCAAAGTAATATTTCAGTGTGGTCTCTTATAATTCAGTCAAATGCTTTAGTAGGACACCAGTGTAAAGAAGAAATATCTCCAATGTAGGTAAGGATCAGAATTTTCAAAAATCTACATTATAATTCTTCACTGGATTCATTAATTGAAAGGAAGAAATGACCAAAAAAACTTTTTGGGGTCAAAATTTGTTAACCCCAAAATTCTGATACTGCAATAGTACAGTACAATATTCCTACCAAAATGCTAAACTGATATAAACTCCTAAGGAAATCTGGCTCTTGTAGAACATTTCAAAGTTTTGACATTAGATAAGCACATCAGAAATTGTTTTTCACAGAGGGTTCCTCCACATGCCACAGCCCCTTTCAAGTTCTGTACTACTTATACATGCAGGATCCCTACTGTGTGATTTGGCCAGGAATGACCAAGAATAGGGAAAGGATAGAAAGGGGTCAAGCTGGTCCAAGTCTCAAATATCCATTTCTTACTAAGCCATATTCTACTAATGAGTTCATGGTAGTGCAGAAAGTAGAAACCTCTTTATCTTGGTTAACGACAAAATACATAAGGCATATCCATGGCCAAAAGGCCACTGCACAAAAATTAAATACTATCATAGATCCAGCAGCTCATTTTGTTCAATTTGCCCTATAATCTACTAACACTTCAATCTGAGACAGATCCTTCAATGCATTCTTCAAAACACATGGATAAATACAACAACTTCGAGAAGAAGCAAGCCAAATGTAACTTCTGCAAACAGAGGTCGTGCCTTACAAATCTTTCAGAGTTGCCAAAGCAGTTAGTAAATATGAGAGGACCAATCACAAAGGTGTACTTGGGTTTAAAAAAACATTTGTCCCCTATAAAGGTTTCTTAACTGATTTACCATGAAGTAAAGCAAAGCCCTCACTTAATTTAATAATTAAAATAAATCAAGCAAACCACTGCAGTCAATAACTAGTTTTCACTATGCAGGGCACTATCAGCGGAATCCCAGACATATATGTCTGCAATTATCACTGATTAATCATTGATCAACGATCTGGACAAAATGGTAAGCAATAGACTAAGTTTACTGCACACAAAAAATAATGAAGAAATGTCAACGGTTTCAGGGCTAACTTGGCCTGTAAAAAAAATCAAACTGCAAATTGCAGCAGAAGAAGCTTTTGTTGCTGAATGACTGAGAGATAAGAGGGCTGCTAAAATATTATAGATAGATATACAACAATACATATGAGGAAAGATAACATTAACTTTTCCTATACTGTAATAGAAGATGAGCAGATGATTAACATTCAAAAATAAAATCTTGCTGTTGCAGGAAAAGCAAATATTGAAAGGTATGGAATGGTTTCCATACAAATAATGATTAAGCAAACAAAGATTAATTAGACTGGAAAAGAAGCAGCTGACATGGCTGTACGAGAAATGTATATGAAAGCAAAAACACAGAGAAAGGGACTATGAAACAATGGCTCACTTTCCATTAAAATACAGTAGGATCCTAAAATACAGTAAGGGTAGAAACATAGAATACTTTTCTTTACATAAAAAACTCTGGCTCCAGAAGCCCCTATACAAAAATTCTTTGGAGAGGAAGAGAATATACTATATAAATAATTCTACATATTTTTCTCTATTCTTGGGTTGTCTTGAGGGCATCTGTTGGGGATGTTCTACTGAACAGCTGCTGCTCATGGTCCCCACACCAGTCTTCCAAAGGACTAACAAAATGTGGCTATTTAGAGATCATCTCCACAATCACAGCATTTATCCTCTCACTCATTTCACACCTTTGGATTTCTACTGAGATCACTAACATTACCAATTAATGCCAAGTTGTTTGTAACACCTGCCCATTAAGAAATGGATTGAGTACAAAATTCTCATTTCTGACAGAACACTGAACAAGGATCAGTTTATAATGACACATAATCACCACCCACCTGGGACAGCTGTGTACAGCTGCCCTGGAGGAGGAACTGATCTTATATCCCATTAGCAATCACTGACCTATGAAGGACAATGTGGGCAAGGGCTTTTTTGCTTTTCTAAATATATTCTATAGCTACATATTAAGAGACAATCAAGAAGTAACACCATAAGTAGAATGAAAAGTCCTCCATTAAGTAGGAGAAGTAATCAGACATGTCTCTGTAATTAATTTTCTGCCAAGAATATAGGAAAGAAGTAAACAGATCATAGCTGGCTGGGATTGCCAACTTTTTGTCTTCAAATATAATTTGCAGGGCTTGGACAACTCAGTTATTTTACCTTACAATTTATTTTATTTTATTTACCCATTAATTCTAAAACCTCTGAAAGAAAAATATCATATCCTCAAAGAGAAACACTTTTGAATTCTCCCCAGTAATTTAGTTTGCAGCTTCTGTTAGGGCTGCAACTTGAAAGCAGCCACAGTGATATATTTGGATGTATTACCCACTGCTCTTTCCTTAAACATGGGCAATAGGCAGGCTGAAGCTGGATTAATTCAGTTTTAGACTCAGTAATACAGCCACTTTGTCCAGCAAGCTTAAGATTGCCTTTAAATATACTTTTCAATTCATACTATAATTCATAATTCATACTACAATTCATAATACTGTCCAGTTCACAGAAAGGCAAAAATCTTCCTAGTGGATGAAAGTAAGAACCATACCTGAAATACCAGTGTATTTATTGCAAACATTCTTATATCACAATTAAACAAAGAGGCAATGACAATTAGTGCAGTTTTTTCTTAGAAGACTAAACTAACTAGCATAAATGATTTATTCTCTTGAAAGAAGCTACTTATTTATTACTGTGCTGCTGCCATTAGCCTTAAGGAATGAAGAGAAGACAGGACATCTTCTTACCTGAGTCTGAGGTTTTAATTGTAAATTCAGTCTTTGCAAATGATTTCACAAAAGGCTTGTGTTCTATCAGACTTTCATTTTCTATCAAAATCTCTTAATTTTTGCATCTATTTGCAAATTGTTATGGAGAGTTTCAGAAGACAGGCAAGATATACAACAGTAAAATTAAATTAAATGAAAGTTAATTTAAATTAATTAACAATTAATTACTGGTTTGGCAAAGACTGAAAGGTAAGACAGACAAGAAAATAAATAAGAAGGAAATACGATACTCATTACAAAAATTCATAATGTAAATTCTGTGATTTTGTCTTGCCTCCTGTAAGACCTTTAATTACCATTTGGAATTAATCCATTTTCTGCTTTAGAGAATTTATTTTTTCAAAGTGTATCATTACATTGTTGAGCCTATTCCATAAACCAGTACTTCCACCAAACACTTCTGCCTGTGTAAGTAACAGACATGACTATTTCTAGATTACTGCCTGTGATGACATTTTATTCAAGTGATGATTATGATATTATTTACCTTCTGAGGGTTTTTCTTTCTTTCTTCCTATTTTTTTCTTTCTATTTTTTCCTTAGTGAACATCATTTAGAATTTCTGAAAAGAGTATCAAACATTTCTCTGCATTTATGTATATGACAATGCTAGCAACAGTAATACAACATCTGATCTTCATATACTGAAATATGTTCCTAGGGAAAACAACATTGAAATACTAAAACATGGTCTAGCATAGCTTCATTTTTTAAGCCATAACTGAAGAAAACAGCTAATACATTTTAATGGATTTTGGTTTAAAAAAGAAAAAAAAAAAAAAAAAAAGGATTAGTTTAGAAAATACTAACTTCATTGCATTTTTTGGTACAAACTGGAGAGCATCTTGTCCAAAACCTATTAGTGAAGATACAGCAGCACACTCAAAAGAAAGCCCCCTATATAATATGGTTTTCAAAGTAGGAAGATTTGTCTTACAGTTATTTTGGAAGAAAGGAATTAGAGTTACATAATTTCTTGTAACAGCATTGGCAACGCCTCAAGTCACAGTGAATTGGATGAGCTCTCTCTATAGGTTTCAGTCAGGTCAGTGACAAATGTCTACACTGTATGTATTTATGCAATATACATATACATAAATACACATTTAGAAGTAGCATTAGTTCTCAGTGAATCAATGAACTCATCCGACCAATGCATGGCTGAGCATTTGCCAATATTTATTCTAGGGAGACACAAAAAACAGATGCTGTTGACTGGCTGGGGAAGAAAATAAGACTGCTCCATTTTACAGTACAAGAGTCTTACATTACCTAACATTAATCATGGAACAACACAATTACAAATCTTCAGCCATGAGAAGAAACAGGACTGAAACTTGTGATGCCCAGCTAAAGAAACAATTTAATGAGGTACCTACTTAAATAGGAGTCAATTAGAGCATTTGACTTGCCTTAAAATTCAGAGGCTTTTAATGAATATCAAAATACCGGTGCATTCCTTTGAAGTAGCATTAGCACAGATGATGGACTGTGTTTATTTATTTTTAATGGAATGCTTAGATGCAGGTGCACAATTCTGCGACAGCTTTAAGAAGACAGTAATTATGTGATAAAGTATGCATCACCAAATCATTTAATAGATAAAGGCTTTTATACAGGAAACAAGCCCTTCCAGATGAAGTAACAATTTGTACAAGTAATTTCATGCCTTTAAAATTGAATGAAAGAAGGAACTTTTAATTATACAGCTCTATTCTACATTATTTTAAGTGACACAGATTGTTTAATTAAATGAGAAGAAAGTAAAACAGTATGTGAAACAAGGATACTACCCCTCCATTTCTAATACAAAAAAGAAACAGATTCAATTTTAATGCTTTATTACATGCAGGCTTCTGAAAGTTAATAGCGGTTCCTGAAGATATTTAATGCTTTTTAATTAACAGATGGATTTGCAGACACCGAGCACTTATATGTGGTGTTTACATGGAGAGTCTGTATATGTGTTAAGGATCTACACTGCTGTATTCGCAATAGCTAGTCATTTCAGTGACTGGGATTATTATTCTGCTGGTGAGCAACAAATTAAAAATCTTGCAATGATATATAATTCTCTAGAAATGATTTACAAGGGAAAAATAAATGAATATTTCATTACAGCTGCAGTGCTATCTGTTATTATTATTATTTTTTTAATGAGCCAATGAGGTACAAACCCGACTAAGGTATTTTTAGAGAATACGTAAGGACTACTACGCCTTTTCCTGTAATTTGTTTCCCTCAGGCTAGTATGTAATTGGTTCCTGAGTAACCTTAACAACCTTGCCTGCAACATCTTTCCCTGACTTATTAATTTGGTGGGGTTGGGGAGGGGGAAGAGTAGTTTTTTTTAAATCTCAGCACAGAAGAAGAAAGTAAATATGACTCTTCTCAAAATATAACAGAATTCAGAAATCAAAACACCACATTAAAGGCATATAACAAACAGAACAGAATATAATGTCGAGGTTATTGCGCTGTTACTTTATAAACAGAGGCATACACAAATTTCGGCTGCTACAGACATCTTTTGGCAGCCTTATATATCCCAAAATGGGGTGTGCTGTCCTTGCTTAGAAAAATTGGCTCCCGGTTAGGGAATTTTTTTGGCCTTAACATACTCTGACTATCCTTCTGGATGAATTTGAAGCTTGTCTTTTACTCCTATCACTGACTAGGAACTCAGAAAGTATAAATTTGTTGTAGGAACTTGTGGAGTGACAATGAGTACAACTTTGTGGAAGGACCCACTGCCTTGATTTCATTGTTATTTTTTATTATAAGCCTTCTTCATGTGTCTAAACTGCTAGAGTTCATCTGCGCTAACATAACAACTTGATACAGGTCATTTTTCTGCAGATAATCACAATAATAATGCTTGCTTTCATTTCTAAAACATCAGATTCTTTATGTAGTCGCCAATCTCATGAATGCTCCTACATAATACTAATTTCTTCTAACCAACAACTTCCAATACTGCCTCCTAGCATATCTGAAAGATTACTGTTTTTTTCTGTTAGCCATATTGCCAACAAGTGATAAATAGTAATAATTTTGCTTAATCATGCAACGGATTTCTAACTTCTTTTGATAATCTAGCTTTGCCCTTAAGCAGTCTACTTTGTACCTTTGTAGTCCTAAGCAGGAGAACAGATAACGAGGGAAAAAATATGTGGTTTTGTACAAAAAACAAAACAAAACAAAACAAATTCATATATTGTTCTCATTCTGCATTTTTGAACATAACAGGCCAAACAGAAGAGCATCACTTATAACAATAAAAATTGTCCCCCAAAACTTCTTTGTCTATCTATACAAAGGGTACTCAAAATCACAAGTGAAATTAAAAAAAAAAAAAAGGCATAATGCCCATTTCTACCAGAAATTGTATCTCTTTATCTCCTTTTTATCTCTCTTTTTGCTGCTGCTGAAAACAAAACTGAAAAAATTCATAAGAAATAGAAGAAATTATGCATTCACGAGAGAGTGCAGCATGTAGGAAAGTAGGTAAAATCAAAAAATGAAACCTAATAATAACCAGTTGCTGCTTTTTTACTTGGCACATTATTTACATTTCTTTTTTCTGAAAGATAAACAACAAAGCCAGAACCTTTCATCTGACCTTTCTTGGTCTTTGATTTATTTTCCAGTGAAAAAAAGAATTGGATTTAGGCCATCTGCGCTTAAAAAATTTAAGCCTTCTTCTCGAACTGTGTGTGAATATCAGATTAACATTCAGTGTTTTATCGGAACATTTCTGAAACTACTACTAGATGTCATAAAGCAGCAAATATTGTTTAGTATTCATTTATTTACCAGCTAGGAAAACTTTCTTTTTCAGTGTCATTATTGCTTTCACCACAATTTGTTAAGGCTCTAAGTTTAAAAAAACAACAGCAGTAACAAACAACAGCTACAAAACATTAAAATCATATTTGACTTTTATCTATGCAGAAGAAACAACTAACTTGAGTCAGATATTACACAGAAAAGGAAGTAAGTCCATGGAAAGGATTAATAATGACAGTGTGGATCAATACAACTAAAAGATTAGACTTACAGAAATGCCTTTTATTCATTTATTCATTTTAATGTCATAGTAAAAGTCAACTCAGAATTAAAGAAACAGCACTTTTGAATATCTAAATCTCAATTAAACAATTTACTTACTCAACATCAAAAGCATTTCATAAGCAGATCTATAATAGTCACTTCCTACTGTGCACTAAACAGCCTTTTTCCAGCTTCTACAGCTATAATCCCTGAGGGGTATAATCAGAAACAGAAAACTTGGATCATTTTTTCCTGTACGTGAAAAGGGGATGGTCATTTCATATTTTATCAATAGGAAAAATGATCACGATTATTTGCAGTGCGTTTACCTCATTTCATATGGGTTCTCACCACGCCAGCTGTCCAAAATATTTAAGTGTAACTAGCTCTGTTTACCTGTTCTAAGCATTTTGTGTTCAGCAAATGGAATACATAGTGATTACTTTCATGACTGTAACTAGCACTGTCTCTGTAAGTTACCTATTTTTTCTAATTATTTCATGTATTATGTTTTATGCCCGTACATTACCAAATAATGCACTATGAATTGGAAGTCAATTTAAGGTTTTAATGCTTTCATACTCAGTAATAAAATCGTGGATTTTCAGATGGCGAGTTGGCAGAGTCTACTGGTATCACATACTAAATCATTCTAACAGAAATATTATTGATCTGAAATCTTGAAACTTCTTTGAAGTGAGCTACTGATGGCAAAAATGGAGAATAAAATACAACTTAAGAATGACAAATAGTATCTTTATACTGAATTGGAAAGCACGACAGAAACATGCAAAAGTGAAACTATTGGACCTTTTAGGTACAGAACAACACAACTTGATCTCAATTCAGTGCTCTATTCACTTCATTAAAGCACCCATCAAGTATAGCTTTTACTCTCAGCAAGAGAGTCTCCATGCCCTTGCTTGGACCCTCTTCCCTTTTGGCCTGTGCTTGCTTGGGATTGATCTGTATAATTCTTTCACTCTGAAGCAAGGACTAGCATATACATTGAAGAATTAGCATTCTATAGGTTCCAACAAGTGTTGGGCATCTGTATTTTTTCTTTTTATAAACCGTACTTGGTGCTGAAGTAGGCAATATCTTTCTTAGAGCAAAACTTTTATTTAAACAGATGAAACAAAACGACTGAAGAAAAAAATTATCAGAACATCACAATTCAGGGAAGCTGGGCTTTTCAACCAGGTGAAAAGCTACTACAGTCTCCTGTTGCATGGTAACTTTCTTACTATTCAACAGTGTCTTAAGAATTTGATTTATCCCAGGCCTCTTATTTATTTACTTTTATCTATCTATCCATATATTCATTTTCACAGAATCACAGAATTGTAGGGGTTGGAAGGGACCTACAGAGATCACTGAGTCCAACCCCCCTGCCAAAACAGGCCCCCTATAGCAGGCTGCACAGGTAGGCATCCAGATGGATCTTGACTATCTCCAGAGAAGGAGACTCCACAACCCCTCTGGGCAGCCCATTCCAGTGCTCCATCACCCTCATTGTGAAGAATTTCCTTTGCATATTGGTGCAGAACTTCCTATGCTCCAGTTTATGTCCATTTCCCCTTATCCTGTCCCGACAGACCACTGAAAAGAGGTTGGCCATGTCTCTTTGACACAATTTACCAGAGGGCTGGCCTGGAAATCTACAATATTTTGGATAGTTAGGAATTTATCTCTTCAGTATTTTCTCCATTGTTTTGTAGTTAAAATCCTTCACGTAGGCCACTCAGCCTATGGAGTAGCTCCTTTGAACCTTCTACGTTCCCTAAAATTTCAGGTTATAATTAGTAAACCACACATCAGATACAGATGAATATATCTGACACTACTAATCCTCACAGTGCCCAAGCACAAAATAATTAGATGTGAAGAGTTTGCTTCAGCTTTCGCTATGTTTAAGAGTACTATATTGCAAACTGTTCAGGTACTGTAGGAAAAAAAAATCGTGAAGATCATACCATGTCACATATAACAGTAATTTCACAGAAGAGGTGACAAGGATATGCGTTTGGAAGGAAAATACGACTGTAACACAAACTTACATGATGTAGCAGACTACTCAAAGTGAGGTGATACTAAAATGGGACTTCAATATCTTCTATCATCTTCATATATTTATCAGATGAAAAATAGCCTTAAGGCTACTTTATACAGAGGGGTAATTGTTAAAAAAGCGCAAAGCTTGGGAAAAGCAGCAGAAACTGGTATGTCTGAACAAAAAAAAATGGGAGATAGAGCACAAGAGATGCTTGTACCTTGTTCACTGGCATTTCTTCTGTAAAATTTAATATTCAACTACTGAGAAGTCTACAGCTGCAATTAGTTACGAGTGAAACAGGTTTAGAGCAGGAACAGCTGTTCCTATGCAGCTATTATTTACATCTTCAATCTTCATTTTAAGAAGACAGCAACACTGTCACCTACTAAGACATCCTATCTTCTTTGGTTTTGACAGCTAGTTATCTTTCCTGGAAAAAAGGAACACTTTATTTGCACAATGATGTATTTAATTCAATAACAACTGTTTGCTCCAGAAAAAGAAGTGCATATTCTCTGGATTAAAAAAAATAGACTTTTGATTTGCTATGTCTGCTTTCCCTTATTTGTCTTCTTTTCTCACATTTTTTCTATCATGAAAGTTTGCTTCAATAATTCAACCTTTATATTCTCTTCTCAATTCTGTGTGCATTTCAGCATCTTTAGCTGTACTAAATTCCATAGCACAATATTGCAGTTAAACAAAATACGTTTAAATTTCATGCGTTCATCCCCTTACAATTATCCGGTCTTACTGTGCTCATTCTTACAAGCTTCTCAGTTGCCTCAGAGTAAGAACCTAGCCATTCAGGACCCCATGTCGACCCCTTCATAAGTACAGAATTTTGCAGTACCAACACTTGAAATAAAAGATTATACAGCCAACAAAGAAGAAAATACAACAAAAAACCTCAACCAACCAAAATAAAGTCACTAAAAAAATAGAATAGCCATACAGCATTATGTTAGCATTCTAAATTTCAGATTAGGGAGAGAACTTACTTATTTTACACCACATTTGTAATATTAATTTGCTTACGGTGTTAGCTGAGTTCCCATTTAAATGCAAGCCACTGTCAAAGAGAGGTGATGAAGCTCCACTACTGTGATCACTGGATGGTCCAGGGGAACCTGGAAATCAGATCATGAAAGACAATTGCTTATGTTAAAAATACATGTATATATCAGGCAATACTTTTTGCAGCTGTAAAAGATGGAAAAAAATTTAATACCTATCACCACACCAAACCAACCCCCACCCCCACC
>JACDJE010000068.1:2352106-2464338 GCA_016647715.1 Pavo muticus | reverse complement strand
AAAAAAAAAATCAACTAATTGAATGTTATTTTATAAAGGCTATGCTTATGGAAACTTCTTTGATGCTTAATTGTTTGAACGAGTAGACATTTTTTTTTTCTCCTGAGAATGAGAGATTCAAAACCAATTAACAAATTAAGTTACACAAGTTCCATTAATTTAATGAATAAATTTCTTATTCAGTGTTGAAAGTCTCATCTTGGAGTATAATCATGGACAGTAAACTCTCAGGCAAATACTAACTGTAATATGTATGTACATTTTACTAACAGATATATATTTTTCTTAAAGAGCCTTCTCAAACTAAGAAATTAAAAGCAAATATTCATCTTGTAAAGCTGATACTACGTTAATAATTTAGTATAACAGCTGTATTCTTTAACAGCTATGCATAGCGATCCTGCTTTAGCAGTTAATGAGACTCTAGGAAAGCTTAATGCATTTGTATGCAGTAACTTATAACGACAGAGACAGCACGAAGCCACATCATTGCATAATTTTTGCTTAAATGTATAATATTAACATATAGCACTAATAATACACAACTACAGTCAGAAAGCACTTGGTCTTACCAATAAAGCACATAACATCAATTTCACAGCATTACATTCAACATCACTGAAAACATTTTTTTGTCTGAAGAAGTCACCTGAAATTGCCTGTAAATCAGTTCACATTAATACATCTGTCAAGTCTAACATCACTAGAGTCAAAAAGTCATTCCTAGGCATACATTTTCATATATACCTGTTTCACATATCTGAAAGATTCAGTAAAATGGAAGTTAATTCAACAAAAGCTTATCTTCTCCATAACAACTCTCTGTCAGTTCAGTGCTGAGGTCTCAAATTTATACTGTGCGCTTTAAAGCTCTGGTGTGTTTTTATTAGCGGTCCTTATTTTATTGCCTAAGATGATGCTAGCAGGAGGCACTGTCATGTTAAGCTTATACAGATCTACTCCAAGTGCTAATTTCAGTAGCTAGACACATTTTATAGCTACTATATACCTAGAGCAGACCACAAAAAAAACCTGCGTTCAGACTTGCAGATCACCACAGGGACTGGCAGTAAGAGAAAGTTATTTCCTTTTTCTTTTATTAAAATATTTAAATAAATAAGTTGTCATTAAACTCCCCACAAAATAGTCTGACTGCTGGGAATCACATTATATTAGAAATTTTTTTTTTAGTAGAGAAAACTGACATCCATTGCATGAAGATGCTTAGAATAAAAGGTGAAGCAACAATTTTTGCTAGTCCCAGCATGTTCCTACAGACTTGCTTTTCAGTTCAGTAGCACTCTTTGGTTTTCTGAGACTCAACAAACTACACAGCCTCTCTCAGTCTATCATAAAATCACCAAGGTTGGAAAAGACCTTGAAGATCATCCAGTCCAACCATGCACCTATCACCAATATTTCCACATTACACCATGTCCCTCAGTACAACATCTAAATGTTTCCTGAATGCTTCCAGGGATGGTGACTCTACCATTTCCCTAGGCAGCTTGTTGTAGCACCTGCCCACTCTTTTGGAGCATAATTTTTTCCTCATATCCAACCTGAACCTCCCCTGGCACAACTTGAGGCCATTCCTTCTAGTCCTATTGCTATGTCACCTTCACATTTTTCAGTCTGCTCTCTGCTTATTCTGCCTCACTCGCTCATAGATTATTCTATCATGGCCTCATTCCATATTTTGGAAGCTTCTCCTGTTTATTCTCAACTGCTTTCATAAGAGGTGCAGTCCTCTCATCTCTCCAATGAGCTCCAACTGCTGCCCAGCATAGCATCCCAAAGGTTATCAAGTGGTCTTTCCTCCTCTGAAGAAAACACAGGATATGCATACACATGATACACACAATAAAAACAAAACAAAACAAAACAAAACAACAACAACAACAAAAAAACAAAAAAAAAACCAAAAACAATTGAAAGTAATCTATCTGCCACTGTAGCTCTTGCACAAGTAGGCGAGACTTCAAATCAAGTGCTAGGCATCAGTCCAATCTCTGGAAAACTAGTTCATGAGTATCTAAAGAAAGTGTTTATTTAAAACAAACCATCTGCTATAGATAATGCCGCCTCTGTGACTACAGCATCCCACTAAATTCTGATGTCAGAAGTGTGTGGTATGTTGTGAAACTTTCAGCAACCATTATTATTACCTAGCTCTCTTCTTATTCCATCCAGATTGTAGTTAGACAGCCAACCTATGATAAATGCAAACTTACGCTATGACAGGCTTTATCTATGCAATTTACATTTTTTCTTAGCTGTGCCATTTTTGTTATTTTAAGAAAGCTAGGTCAGGAAGGATCCTCTGAGTGTGAAGAAGAATGATTTTTACCTAAGCAATGATGAGATGAGATGAGAATGCTCAGAGGAAAAACTTCTGCTGTGAGATGAGAAGGGGTCATGAAGAATGATATCAGGGATACACGTACTTGCAGTTCACAAAAGCAGCTGAGATACTTTTGAGGGTGGCAAGAAAAAGCCAGAACTCAGAGGTGAGTGAAAGAAACTTAAGGATCACAGTGGATTTTGCAGATCTTGTGGTGACTCGGGAAATCAAAAGTTAGCTGACGCTAAACCTAAAGCAAGAGCTCATTTGCAGCAGTACAGGTAGGAGTTGTTTATATATCCTTTAAATTCTTTTTGACACAATGACTGAGATTTAAAAAGTTAGGGATTCTATTGCTTAATTTAATAAAGCCTGTATTTTATTTACAGTTTAAAAGTTAACAGACATAAAATATTTTAAAGATCTGATTACCTCCGAGTCCCATCAACAGATTTTATTTTTTTTCCCACTTTAGACAATTAATTACACTGAAACTCTAAAAAACAAACAAAACCTCCAAAATGAAATAGGCTGGCAGATCACTGTAAAGCAGACAGTCAGCAGGACTTTATCCTTTATGACACTACAATTTGTCTTACAGTCAATATTGCTAAATGATATTGGAGAGCTCCTTAGCAGGGTCTGTTCTGGTAGGACAAGGGAAATGGTTTCAAACTAAAAGAGAGGATTACATTGGCTATAAGGAAAAAAATATTTTACAGGAAAGGTAGTAGAGCACTGGAATGGCTTGCCCAGAGGGGTGGTGGATGCCTGATCCTTGGAGACATTCAAGGTGAGGATAGATCAGGCTCTGAGCACCTGATCTAGCTGTAGGTGTTTCTGTTCAATACAGTGGAGCTGAATTAGATGACCTTCAAGGGACCCATTCAGCTCAAGTGATTCTGTGAATCTATGAAAGATCATGCATGGAGAAAATGAGGGACATCAACTACAATTTTCATCTTTCCTTTCAAATATTCTGTGATGGGGATGTTTGTCTATTGTTTTGACACATGGAAAACACACTTCATGCTCTTTGCAGTATTATTATTCCTCCTTAGGTGTAAAGAAGGAAAAACATCTATCCTGCTCTCTCCCTTTTTTTTTTTTTCTTTTTTTTAAGTACCTCTGGTGCTGACAAAATCTATCAAAAATACTCGTGTTGTTAAATCACCAGTCTTCAGACTTTGTGGGAAAAGTCAAAAGATGAACTTTAAAAGTCCCTTTCAACTGAAACAATTCTATGATTCTATGATTCTGTAGCATCCCTGAACACCCGAACCAGAAACCTTCACCTCACAAAAACCATCATCCTCTTTCAAAGGGTCTGTAGCCAACCATTTGGAATCTGCCCCTATTACTGTTATTCAAGAGAAACCCGTTCGGAGTAAGAAATTCAGTGTCATTTTAGACAGGCTATCACAGGCTATCAACAAGCACAAGAAAGACAAAATGCTTCTTAACTGAAAGAGACATATTGGATACAAACTGCCTATTTGGGGCATCTTATTAGTCCTGCCTCCTTTACACAGAGCATGAGGAAATCTGATACATTATGCTACCCTGCTCAGTCTGGTCCATGATGTCATGCCTGCAATACAATATTCAAAAATAGAACTCATTACGATCAGACATTTGAGGAACTTAAGAAATACCCCTTCTTCTGAACTGAACTTGGAACCTCAGCACAAAGCTCACTAGCTCGTCTCCTGGATGTTCTCTTCAGCCATTCAATACTGGCTGAAACCAAGCTCAATGAGCAAGATGATCTTTGGTAAATGACTTGACATAGGTACTCATTCCAGTGGTGAGCAAATAAGCAAATAATGTCTGGAAAATCATGGAATATAGATCTTCTTTAAGGGAATACGTAAGTGGTGGGACCCCCATTCAAGAAGAGCTTTTCACAAGCCCATGCACAAGGTGGAATTACAGTCAAGAAGAATCAGTGACACATATAACAAGTTAAGCAGCAATTCTACTGAGCAGTAAAATGCATCCCAACTCACACTGCAGGCAAGATTGAAGTGCATACATGCATAACTCTAAAGTATCTTGTCCTTTCCTGCCATCCCAGAAGACACAAGCTCATTGGCCCCTATCTCTAAGCATTCAGTCAGACCAGCTGCTACCCTGGCAGTTTTAGTACTACAGTGCATTCACTCCAAATGCAACTATACTGTCTCTTCCCATTAACCAGTGTTATTACTACTTCCCATAAGCACATAATCGAGAGCAGTATCTGCCTCTCCTGTTTCCTTCTCATAGCTCTTCTTTCCTTCCCTACAATATCTCATACTGAGGCTACTGAAGACACAAGCTGTCACAACAGGGAAAAATCTGCCTGCAGTTCTCGTAATATTTTCTGGTGGCTCCACTCTTTTGAGGATTGTGAACAACTAACACAGTTTGGCACGAGTTTAGACATGAACACTGATTAACTGGCACTTAAGGATGAACTGCCTGTTTCTGTGTTTAGAAGAGACCCTAACTGTACCAAACTGCTGATCATCTTGAAGGCATGTGCAGGACAAGTGGGTGATCAGGCCTAGCCAGCATGGGTACATGAAAGGCAGGTCCTGGTTGACCAACCCTATCTCCTTCTATGATCGAGTGACCTGCCTGGTGGATGAGGGAAAGGGCTGTTGACATAGTTTACCTATGCAGTATGCATTAGATTCTTACAATGTAAGCCACAGAGTACACAAATAATTTCCTGTTTCTTGCAGTAAAACACTCAAGGATTGAATTCTTATTTTTGTTAGTGCCATCTTATTATAAGAATACAACAAAGAGGAAAACAAATTACTCCTATCCATTAATTGTCTCTTACCTAATGGGAGCTTTAGAAACGATGGAGCTTCCCTGAGGTACTGAACAGTAATGGTAACTTCATCACCAGCATTTCGCAGTAGGTGTACCTGTCAGTGTGACAAATAACAGCTACTTTAAACCACAGAACCACCAGTTGTGGAAAGCACATTAATGAAATCAGTATTTCTGTTGATCTGTAAGATACTCAGTATGAACATTTCTGAAGAGGAATGAAGACTATCTTGAGGGTAAAGCCACACCAATAACGGAGTAGGCAAAAGAGTAAATAAAAGAGTAGGCAAGCCCAATGGAACAACCTGAAGAAATAATTTAGTGGGCAGCCTGATTTTATATATCAGCTGAACATAAATTCTCCAATCAAACTCATTTTATAAAGCTACTACAGAGTAGTAGTAGGGAGAAATGTATGTAGATACATTAATCGTGTGCAGGAATACATAATATAATATTACATAATATAAATTAATACATCACATATGTTTTATATAGGGTTTATATTTTGTTTGATTCAGGTGATAAATTACAGCCATTTTTCCATTTTAAGCATAGTTTTGATTTTTGTGACTGTCTTCATTAACTATAAATATTTGCTAATCAGAAGGGAACATGTAGGCGTGCATTTCTTATATACACATGTATGTGTACAGCAGCACACATATTAAAACATCAGAATTTAATTAAAGGCATAGCACACTACTGCATGAAGAACTTTTTAAAATGCATAACTTCAAATAATATCTTTGATGGAACTCAGTTCCTAATACAGGACAGAGGTATTCTCCAGCTACATATCCATGACTGAGGAAATAGGTATTATGTTTCGTAGGTATGCACACTGCAGCCTTGGTCCCATTTGTCAGAAATAAATGTTAAGGCCTGTGGTCTCTAATCTAAGCACAACCAGAGCATGTGTGTATCAAGCAGAAATGTAACCATAGCAATCAGTAACTCCTATAGAAGTATTTACAGGTCTAATACGCTTGGAGGAAGCAGGTGCTTGTATTGCTTCAGGCCACTATTTCAGCTTACTGCCACACCGACTAATACAAGAAGCAGGATTACCTCAAATATTATAGTTCCTCCTTATGTATACCTGAAATAATGCTTACATCAGTGACTGATCTATTCACCCGCATAAAAAATATTAAGCTTATTCCTGATGAATATGAAAATCTAGAACAAGTAAAGAAATCAAGTAGTCACCTAAGCTAAGAATCTTTAAAAATGTGTTGGAAAAGACTGAGCAAAAAAATTGACCATAAAAAATACAACACTACCAAGTGTAGCACAACAGCAGCACACATGAAGCAAAGCCATAAACCATTCTGTTTCTTACAGAGCCAGAAATAAGTTGTTAGACAGAGAAGGTATCAACTTAGCCGGAGACAAAAACACATATGAAAGGGAGGAAATAATCTTAGTTCATTCAATTAGCCCTTTTGTCTTATTTTTGCTTACAAATACAGTAAAACATGTTTTGAACCACAAAGCTTCATTATTCATTTTAAAAAATAACACTGCTCTTGAATGGTATAATTACCAGGAATTATAGAAAAAAATAATTTATTTTAATGTTTTTTCCTTCACGATTTCGTACATTATTTTATCTACTTAATTACACACTTCAGTTTCTGATTTACTTGAAAACAACGCAGACACAAATATCTGGGATATGACACTGTTACATACTGTGGATTGAAAAATATACTCTGAGCTAAATCAGTTTTTCCCTGAAGGAATGCAAGTTTAAATAAATTTGCTTAAGGCTAACTGTTAACTGAAGCATGAAGACCCATCCCTCACAAAGTAATGCTGCCATCCTTCAAAAACTGCAAATATCAGGGCACCACAGTGACTTCTCTCTGGAACTTGTTTATCTCAACTGTGATAAATGTACTATAATTGAAAAGACTTTAAAGCCAATGAACTCATAATTTTCCAATTAGCAGCATGTTTTATTGCTCAACTACTTTCATGTATTCACTGTAAAAAGAAAGAATTATCCCAGGAATCAAAAACAACCCCCCCCCCCCAGTCAAAAAACAACAACAAAAAAACAAAACACAAAAGACAGAAATGGCTAAATTACAAAACAAACATAAAATTCCTAAATGAAAACTTAATCAATTGTTACTGATATATTCAGTATGTAAGAAACACACCAGTCAGTCAGAAAACTTCCAGCATCATCCACTGGCAATGGTAAGAAATGAAGAATGTGATTTCAGTTGAAAGATGGCCAGTTTTTAACGAAGGTTGTCTTTTGTCATTCAGTGAAAAATCTAAGCCACAAACTTTTGAAGTTATCAAAACCAGCAAGTGATGTGCTACATTCAATTTGGAAATTGTTGACGATTCGGACACTGTTCCCTCTTCTTACAACAAACTTTTTCACAGTTATCCTTTTTTATACTAAGCCTATCTAGTATAACAGGTATTTTGCAGACATCCAGAGTTAACACAGGAGGAAAGATAAAGATCAGTAAGAACCGCTCTTGGTGTCTATACAGATGAAGTACAGAGAAAAGTCACAGATCTATGGACTGATCAGCTCAGTGGAGCTAATCAGCCTTAGAATTTATCTGAAATCATGCACATGTTCAGCATTTCAGGCATAAAGAACTGAATCCTGGGGCACCTAGAAAGTAATAATAAAAAAAATCCTCTTTTACATGTAAATTCTTACAGCTTGTAGAAGACCATAATAGCATATCTAAGGACAAAATGCAGCAATCTAATAATACTACCTTTTTTTTTTCCACAACTCCCCAAGCATTATAATATTACTATCACCATAAAAACAGAAAATCATTTACAATATTCTGCATGTATCAGAAAGAAATATCTGTTTGGCAAAATCTTTTGCACACTATTCCAGAACACCAGTCCATGATTCATTGCAACAGTGCTACTGTAAAAGCTAATATTTATTCAGTATAAGTCAGCAGGATTTATATATTTTTTCATTCAATATTAAAATATTTTCTATACTGAATAGAATCATATGAATTGATTAGAGAAACATCATGCAAATCTCATTATGTCAGAGTCTTACGAAGGATTAGTTTCTCTACAGTATTGGCTGTAGCTATAGTTTTTGTGCAAATACAGAGCTACGCTTTTTTTCCTATTATACTTTTTGCTAACACTGTATTGGACAAAAACAAATATAGAAAAAAAAACCCAATCAATTAAAAAACCTTCTGATTTCCTGATCCAGTTTTCTAATAGTTTTGATTCAGTATGTTAGTTTATTAGCCACCTGAAGCATATGAACAGATTCACACTCTATGAGTAACTGTTCTGTTTGATATCCACAATATTGAACAAAAGCAGGTACCAGAATCTAGCCTCAATTCAGTGGCTAAACTAACATGCCTAAAATATTAATGATAGCTATGAGATCTACACGCTTGTTTAGACAACTCTCCTGTTAAGAGCCAGTGACTTTATGAAGAGAAATAGTAGAATCCTTGGATCATCTAAGTTGGAAAAGATCTTCAAATCACTAGTTTAACCACCAACCATCACTAAAATAAGTCCCTTAGTGTCACATGCAAACATGTCTTAAACACCTCCAGGGACAGGGACTCAAAAGGTACATTTGGCAGCTCATTTCAATGCTTATACTTAAGTACAACTCATAAAGAGATTTTTTCCACCCACAATCCACAGTGAGTTTATTCATCTCTCCTGTCATCATATATAATAATTTTATTAGTAATTTAATTTTATGGGGGTGTAAGTCCTCTACATAACTTTCAATTTGAGGAAATTTACCAAATGCAAAATAACTGAGCTCTTCTTATGTAAACAGATTAAGTCTAATCTTTTACAAACACATTTATTTAATTAATCAATCCAATATCACAAGAGTATGCCCTAAGTCTTTTTTAGCTTGTAGATGAGTCCTCTTAATAATACCACACTAGATTCCACAGTTCTTTATACCCTGATGAAAAACCAAGGCTCACACAATACAAAGTAGTGGATAAGTTCAAAGCACAAAACATTACTTAGGTAGAAAAGGATGGAAAAGAAAGCTGGAAATAAAAAGAAGAGGATACTGTTTCAGAAAAACTATGTCAGCTACAGCTGAAACCCACAGATGTGACTGAAAATTAAGCTACAGGTTAGTTTGTGCATAGGACGTAAGAATCAAAGGAAGCAAGAGTGGGAAGGTCTTTCTAGAGATGGTCGGGGATAACAAAGGACATTATATAATGGTCCTGAATCTATGAAGTCTTGTTTTAGAAAAGAATAATAATAAAAAAAGAATTCTATCAACTCTTTCAAAGACATTCCAGATTTATTCATGGATGTCTACACTCTTTTGTTCTTATTCCATCAATCTTCTTGATTGATATTTGACTTTCTTTCTAACTTTTATATAGCAATGACAGCCAAAGTCCCTGAAGGTAAGAACTACCTTCCCCATTGTGATTACCTGCCATACTTACTGCTCCTCACAACTCCACTTCTATTTCCCTCTCCTTCTACCTGTTTATATCAGTGGGTGTCATTGCACAGGGTACTGAGGGCTGTGGTCCAGGTGCTGAAGGTGTACAGATGGAGTGCTGGCAGCAGTGCCAGCAGCAGTGTTAATGCAGGTGCCAGTGGTCACCTTGTCCAGGACTGGGGACAAGCAAAGGTTTTGATTAATTTAGTCAATTTTGTAGAAGAATCTACAATGTCATGTGCTAATACTTCTGAATTCTAGGATAGAGATTTCCTGATTTTAACCGTAATAAAATATGTAAATGTGATCCCACTTCAAGTATGCATTTTTATTCCTAACTAACCATTAGTTATACTGTTTCCTCTCAAGAATTATATATTTTTCCTTTATAACATCTGAGACAGAGTTAGTTTCAATTTCTGAAGTATATTTCTATTATCTACAGTTTACACATGCCCATAATAGCAATTCAATTTTTGACTCTTCATTCATGACTGAAAAGTCTGAAAACTACTACAGATTGTTATAAATACTTTGTAGGTCTTTCAACATTTATAAAATGAAAAACATTAAAAGAGATACAGGCTCTGCAGTCTAGAACTGAATGGAAAAAAACCAACCCACAAACTATACCTTTAAAACCTTTTACCTTTAGGAAGTACTGCTTTAAAAGGTTTCTGCCTAGCCACACTCACTGTGTGCTTTATCTAAGTAGTGCGACAGTGTAACAAAGAGTTTAATTCCACCTATAGCTCCTTTGTGCCAGGTAGCTGAATTCTTCCATCAGTTTTAATTATAGTAATTCTACTTTTTGTGCTCAAAAATTATCTGCACTGTAAATGCTCTTAATGCCAGAGTACTTGCTGCTTTTCTAGCCCAGGAAATTAAATGACTGTGAAATAGATAGGGATAAAAAGTATCAAAACCTAGAACTACTTAATTGTGGATGCTTTCTTAACACGCTTAGAGCTTGACAGTAAATCAATTTCCAAGAGTACATTACAGAAATTATGTGATATTTATTACATAAAGTATACACCCAATAGAGGTACCATAAATCATTACTCTGTTTTTTTTAGTACCTTTTTTTTTTCCTCTAGTATTTTACTATCCTTTACAAAAGAACTGTAGAAGTGCAAAAGGGTACAAATTTAAGGCTCAAAAATATATGCTAAAATATGTGAATTTTATCATCTGCATCTAAACGATGTTGGAGACTAAAAGTATGCTATAAGTTACTTCTTAATGAGGAACGCACCAGATGCGCTCAGTGATAAAATAATCACATTTCTTAGGGCATCTGGCAAACTGAGGTTGAATTGTATATTCCACAATATTTCAAAGTAGTACTACAATTTGCTGATTTGATCTGGCTTTATTTTTATGTAGTGCTAGGATATGTAATACCTATGGCAAATTAGAACCTGGAGAAATGAAACTAAACTCAGATCTTTTTCATCCAAGGAATGTGAAAAATGTTTTTAAATTGTTTGTCTCCTTGTCAGATAACAAGGCTGCTTTTTTATCATGACCAAACCCCCATGAAAATAGTTCAGAGAAAATTAATATGGTTACTGAAAGAATAAGGAAACTATGCACATCAAAGTTTTATTCTGCTAAATTAGCATTCTTGTAATAATTGTTGGTATTTTTCCTCTGTCTGTTACTGCTCCCCTACAAATCAGCAGTCAATTCTGTAAAATACATGGTAAGTCTTAACTAAAGAAACCAACTATATAGCACCATTAATAAATGTGCTCCTTCTCTTATAAACAGGAGAGAGAATGATTTTTTACATGGTCAGGTAGTGATAGGACAAGGGAGAATGGTTTTAAACTACAAGAGAGGAGACTTAGATTAGATATTAGGAAGAAATTTTTTTCTCGGAGGGTGCTGAGGCATGAACAGGTTGCCCAGAGAGGTTGTGAATGCCCCATCCCTGGAGGTACTCAAGGCCAGGTTGAATGGTACCCATGGCAATCTTATCTAATGTCTGCAAGCATTCAGAGTCTGTGATCATTTCAACAAGCTTCCCTTCATTAAAATCGTCAGAGATGATAGATTATGTTGATTCTGTTCATGTACATGTGTGCAACATGAGAGCCTCAGCCTGAAATACATCAAAACCTTATGTCAGTGAAGATATAACCCTTTTACTTTGTGCACCAAACTGACCATTTGAAGAAACTATAGTAATAGTAAAATATTTGGAAGACAACAAGCCTATTCACACCCTAATGAAATTACCTTTCATACACAGAGAAACTAGTCATAGAGAAGTCAATAGGCAAAAACCTCTACAATTCTTTTCCTATAGCCAATGACAACATAGTTCAGAGCTGGAAATCATCTTGATGAGGAAAGTAGAATCTGCCAAAGCTTTCTGCTTTGCTAATTAAAAAAATAAAAAAATAAAAAAAAATAAAAAAAATTGGACACACTTGTGAAACAATTTAAGAGAAAATTCAGAAAATGATCAATCTTCAAAAGATTAAAGCCATTCAACATAAAAATAATTCGGAAAAAATAAGGGGAGTCTCACTGAGTATTCAGAAGTATGAATCCCCCTATATTATTTTAAAGCACAGCCCTTCAAGTTCTTCCAGATAAATCTACGTCACTTTCCTCTCTATTCAGCTCTCACAGAGAGATCTTGGTTTCATTTGACACATCTTAGTTCTGGTTTCACTACTGGCAGAGACACTGAACAATCTATCTTTTACTATTCCTTTCATGCCAATCAACTTTACAAGCCTACGTAATCTCTCATTTCAATTATATCTTTTTCCAGAGGAAAGCTCTACCTGACTTATAGCTTATTCACTGTTTTTAGAAGCTGTTCCACATCTTTGATCATGCTGCTCAGTGCCTTGTTGCTTTCTCTGAACCTTTTCCTGCTCTTTTGCATCCTTTGAAGTGAAAGGACCAGAAATACTGTCAGTACTGAAGACACAAAGCCACTCTGGATGCATACAGTGATACTCTCAGTTCTGCTTTCCACTTCTTTTATAAAAGATCCTCTGTCATTTGCTTAGCTTTCATGAATTCTCGAAGCCTGAGTTTTTATTTCACAGCTGCAGTGATTAGTTCAGAGTCCATCAGTCTGTACATGGAGCCAGGACTCTTCCCTCCCACGTTTACCACTTAACTTTCCCATTAAAGGAGGTCTCTTTTCTCAGATGACAAGTAATACTGGTGTGAGGAAAGAATCTCAAGATGCACTGGGGGATGCTTAAACTGGGCACTAGGAAGAATTTCTTCATGGAGAGTGTGACCAAGCTTTGCAATGGACTTCCTAGGGAAGCTGAGGAATCCCCATCCCTGGAGGTATTTAACAGGTGTGTGGATGTGACATGAAAGTTTTGTCATGGGACTCTAGGTCAGGCTGATGCTTGGACTTGATTGTCTTAAGGTCTTTTCCAACCTAGATGACTCTTCATTTCACCTTCTATTCTACTGACACTGAGCCATTGAGTGTTACTGCCATTCTTCACAGCTGTCCCTTATCCTTCCCACTTTGAATAATTATGTTGAATGAGCAAAGTGACACCTCAGGTTTTATTTCCTTTAACAGTTTGCTAAGAATATCTTGAAAAAGAAGTCCTAGGAAAGTGGAACTGTGTGGGATATTCCTTCACTGTAAATCACAATCCAATTACTCTTCCTCTCAATTTCTATCTTTCAAACAATTATTTATCCAAGCAAGAATCATGGCTAGTAAGTTTCCTTTAAGGCATGTATGAAACAAGGGTTTTGTTGAGGATTTTTTTGGAAATCCAAGCAAACTATACAAATAGAATTTCCTTTACCCACATTATTATTAATTCTTCACAAAGCACAAGTCGATTTCCAAGACAACACTTAGTAAAAAAATGTTTTTCTGTTTTTATCTGTATATTTGTTAATTCTATTTTTTTTATTACGATTGGTAATAATTTGGCTAGAACAGACACTAGGCTTAACAGACTGTGGTTCTACAGATCATCTTTTGTATCTTTCATTGATATGTGATTTATCGTCTTTCAATCCTTAAATACCAATATACCTTAGACACTGTCTTTTAATTTAAAGTGATATCATTTAAACAAACAAACAAAAAATCATAACAATGTAATTTTGATTTTAAACACGTACAATAGTTATTTTATTCCATTGTCTCCATGCAAATTCTCTATACAATATTCATTTTTAATTGAATAGTAAGCGTTCTGTAATCTAAAATAAATGATCCCTATGGTTACATTTATATTAGTAAATTAAACATGATGAGGGCAGAAATCCAAACACTGAGACATGATTAGTTAAATTCCATATGTTAAATTGTTAGCACAGAGCCTCGTATGGCTTAAACACTTGCTATTTATCACTTTACCAAATCCAGTTCTGGTATGGATTAGGTTAGCCTAGGCCAACGGCCATAGTGAATAAGTATCTTGGGGATTGGCAATCAGTTTCAGGAGATGTCAGTGAATTTAGCTACATCAACATTAGTATGCTGCACCAGGTAACCTCAGACTGCGCAGGAAATGATGCAGGCTGCAGTGCTCAGCCAATGGTCACACTGACTCTGACTCATTAAATCATCACCAAAATAGTACGCTTTTACTGCCTCTTCAGCAGGAGTACCTGCAAACCTACCTATCAACAGAATCTGAAAAAAATTATCTTCACACGCTTTCTTACTATTGTGAATGTTTGGATATAATCAAGCAATTCCTTCTCGCTGCCCAGAGGGATAATAACTAGTTCTTTTCCAACCAACATCCACTCTGTCGAAAGAAAGTTGTATCCTCTGATGCATCCTCCCCTGGTGCTTCTCCCCACCAGCTGACAGACAGGAGAACCCAGTGATGTCCTGAACTGCAAGAGTCCAGACACTCACAAGAATTGCTAAGGTTTTCTCCACATATACCACTTTTTAATTGGCACAAAATATTTTTGTTTAGATTATTTGTTACTGCTGCTTAAAAGAAGTAAATAAGGTAATTCAAGACTCTGGTTGTTGAGGGCCAGCTCACCCTTGCAAGAGGCCATTTATTCACTGCTACCAGATTAGGCTTATATTATGATACCCAATATAAGGTATTCTATTTTGTATTCATCTGATCAAATGTACCAGAAAATGCTCAAGAATACTTTTTGATCAGATGTATTCCTGCTCACTGTAGACAATACAGTGGTGTTTAACAGTAGTATACCCTAAAGCAGTATGGCATAGCTTAAAAAACGGGCTCCAGTGCATTGCTATAGACATGACTCTCCTTGACAATGATCTGAAACAGTCCCAAAGCTAAATGTAAATTAACATACTGGGAGTTTGTCAAAGTAATTTTATAGTTTGGCAGGCATCTCTTTTCCATTTCCTAATGAGTTCTTCATCACACTAGAGAAATAAGTTCCACATTGCAGAAACACGTTTCAGTTGAAATAGGCTACTTGGAAAAATATTTCTAAGACAGAAGAAAAACAATCTTAAACAGCAGTTACTGTAATTCTTGATCCAGTTCCATTAAAAGGATATTAATTTTGATTTCTATTAGTTACTGAAACATCACCAGTGGAAAGAAATATGAATCAAAGATTTTAGCTTTAAATTTTGAAAGGATTAAAAATATATATGCAGTTTTAATTTCATAAGTGCATCTTTCAATACAGAAGAGAATTGATGCAGATGAAATATAATTTTGCATGCTGAAAACATATTTTAGTGCGAACATTGAAATGACATTTTATCAAGAGAACTGACTGTTCCATTTGTGTTGCACAGGGTGATAATGTGATTAGCCACCAGGGAAACAAAATAAATTTCCCTCTCAGACAATCAATACCAAAACTATATTAATCTCCATATTACCATTCTCTATATTCATAGTCTTTCCACACTAATATATTATTTCTAAAAATAAACTTATTTTTCAAGGAATATAAATTATTTTCAATTCTTCACAGTTTATTGTATTACCTACTAAAAAGAGGGATTTTCCTTGGTCCTGATTTCCAGTTATTCATGTATCCATCTGTACCACTAGCCAGAACTAAGATGTGATTGTGAGTCAGTAGCAGCTTGAAGAGTTGTGAAGAAAAGTAAATTCATGGAATTTGAAGGGAGAAACAGGAAAGCCAGTTTGTCATGAAATTGTTGTAAGCAGACCAGCCAGTTGTTTTGCTTGCAGAGAAGCAAGTACCTTTCAACATCTCTCAAGGGTCAAGAAACACTGAACACCAACAGGTGTTCAGTGCAATTATGATCAGTTCTTTACATAATCATCTCCAAAGCGTCAGATGTGAAGGTAGTAGGTAGTAAGAACAATAAATTGGCCTCCTATCTTACTATTCTCAGATCTCATAGCCTATTCTCTCATGTATTTACCCCAGTGGGCTTGAAGTCTTTAAAACCTGTGGCATCAAATTACACATAATCTCCATTTAATATAATGCAGGTTATCTAAATTTATGCCTGTACAGCGCATTTCCTCACATGCTATAAGAGTAAATGATCAGATATTCTAAAATAGGAACGAAAGCAGAAAAAGACTAAACATCAAGAAAAGCAACACATGCCACTAGGGGGATAAAACAAAACAAAATAATTCCTATTAGAGGTACAATAAAAAAGAAATAAAACAAATACCACACACTAAAAACCAAACCACCAAACTTCCCAAAACAAAGGAACAGAAAACAAATGAAAATGGGTGCTCTTGCTTCTGCCCTTTAATGGTGTACCATTGTGGTAGCATCAATTTAGTAGCTTGTAGTGGATTACCCATGCAGCTGCTTGCACACGTCCCATACTCACCAAATCTCACAGAATAAATCCCTTGCTCTACCACTTGATCCATTTATCTAACCCCACTCCGATTTTGATAGGCTGTCGTAGCAGAAATGTCTTCTTGCAGATCTATCTCCAGCTACACTGACACCTCTTTTCCTTCTGGTTCTTTCTTCAGCCATACTGATTACAGTTGTTCCAAAAGGTTTTGTTTAATGATCCCATTGAATTCCCATGTACAGTGCTAAGAGTAACATTATGCATTTCTCTATCACTCCTCACCACTGTAGCACAGTTGTGTTATATTGGCACTTCTGGAGTGCTTCTTGGTACTGAAAAACAATCTTTAAGGGAATCAACTTACCATTTTGTGGTCAATAACTTTCAGGAACCTTAGAATTTTTCATGTGGGAATTCACCAATATACAACAGACTTGATTCTGTGCTCTGTGAAATTCCATCCTTAATTATTTCAGAGGTTCAGCCTCTGGTAGTTTTAATCAACAGCAAGAAAGGGACTACAAGATCATGCAACTACACTTTATCTTGACCTGGAGAGATAATCTCCTAGTAATAAAAGCAAGTTTTGTTTCTTTCCCCATGTAACATGCTGATAAGACTTTAACCCCATGTCATTTATGATTGCTACAGATGCTACTCTGGATTACATTTGTCAGTGAGTCGACAGGCAATGTCAGTAAACAGGTAATGGGGATAAATATTTTAATCTATATGACTTGCACTGAAGGCTGGACAAGCCCTGCACATTCAGGGGGTAATAACTGGCTTTATCTGTACAGAGTCCATCTGATGAATGAAATAAACCAGTTAAAAACTAATGACTATTCAATAAATCAGTTTGCTTTGGATTAGATGAAACACTTGAAAACGATGCTTCAAAAAACACATAGAATAACTAAAAGAATAAGAGAAAAATATGTAAACTTTTAACCCCTGCATTTCCTTAAGTCAGTGAGAATCGCATATGTCCACTACCCTTTCAAATGAAAACCAATTTTCTAATTATAAGATCTGATAAGAATCCCTAGAAAAATCCTTGAAGATACTATGCATTAGACCATCCATCACCAAATCAGCATTCAGCACTGCGGCAGAGGCAGTGGCTTATCAAGGCCATACAAGATAGAACTGTTAGAAGATGCACAGGAAAAGGATGGGTCAAATATATTGCTGGTTCACAGTATTATAGGGAGCGGACAGTATAGGGAATATGGATACTTGGATACATCCACACAAAAGATGGAGATTTGGTATAGTGGCTTTCAAAACTAAGAGGTTCTCAACCCTTCCTTCTGTGCACATTAATACATTTGTCTGTAGACTAAAGTAAAAGAGATTCTCAATCTGAGATAGAGCATGAAGTGCACAAGAAACTGCAAGAAATTCTGCCAGAACATTGCCCTCAGATATTCATCTTATACACTAGAGAATAAGTTAAAGTAAAAATATTTTGGAAACTCATCTAGCAAACTCTGCCTTACCTCTCATGTAAACTCTGACAGGTAATACACAGCAACTGATGTTTTCTCTTTTGAGGTTTGACTGCAAGCATTTAAACAATTAAAATGCTACAGAAGGAATTATATATATTTTAAAAAATTAGAAGCAGAAAATAGTTACCCACTTCATTTTTTTCCCCTAAAACACTGAGATTTGTCACCTTTTGAAAGATGGATAGGGAAGTCTGAGAAACTACCATGTTATCATGGAAAATTTAACAAATTTTCCTTTTAACTATATAACATTTTCTGGATTTCATGACCTAAAGAATATCAGATAATCACCTATCTTTATAAGCCACAGTCTTTTACTGTACAATATCGCCCCAGAACTCAATGAAATGCTTTGGAACACTTCTTGAACAGTACCATGAAAATGAATACATTCTCAAGAGTCATCATACTGTGATGACTATTTCCATTATAATCTCAAAATTTCTCAAAACTAAAAAAAAAACTTAAATACTGTTAAATTTCTAAAAAATCAACATTGGAGATTTTAATAAAAAAATAAGAAAATAAAGTAGGTATGTATTCTTCACATCATGGTTCCAATTTGTCTCATTTTGTGTTCTGAATATTTTATCTAAGGAATGTAAAACTATAACATACAATGATGGAGACTTGATTTTGCAAAAGAACATTTGTGCCACAATTAAATATATCTTAATGTGACAAAAACTCACAGAAAGAATGTACAAACTATGACATGCCAAGAGACAAAATCAAGCTCCTAATAACCACATGCATGACAGAATCATGTGAGAGAAAAGTATCGGGTCTTCATAGAAAAAAAAAAAAAAACAAAACCGAAATTAACTCATCTGGATCAAGGAAAATGAAATGGGCACAGAATATTCTGCATGCTACCAAGAAGTCAGACTGGGAGGACTTACCACTTCTTCATGGGTAGCACTTTCTACGTTAATACCATTAACCTAAAAACAAAGAAACAATAGGAACAAAATGATTTGAAATGTGTAAGCCAGCTAATGAAACAAACATAAAAGCAAGTCTGAAATAAATATGGTAAAAACAAATGTTTACTGACCTGTATTATTGCATCTCCTATAAATAACATTCCAGTTTGGTCAGCTGTGGGATTTCAGATAAAGTACAATTTAACTGAAAGAAGTACTGAAAAGATATGTTTTATTCTCTTTCAGCAATTGGTTTAGCATGCTGTTCGTAGGCATCATCAGAAACTGATTTGCTTGTAAAAATAACGATACAGCAATCAGTATTCATCCTATAAAGGTAATAGATTCCTAGCAACCTTATACCAACTAAAAGAGCTACTTCCCATGCAAAAAGAACTTGTTTAATATGGAATACAAATGTCATTTCTCACTAATGAAGGATTTTATTAAATTATGTGGAAACTGTGATTCACACTTTTCATTATTATTCTACAAAAGGGAAATAGAAATCTCTGAAACTGCTTAGCAATTCCTTTCCCCTGAACAAATTTACAGGGACAGGTATAATTAAAGAGGTTGTGTCTAGAATTTAATACAAATCTTTAACATGAAGTTTGAGTTAGCTTTGTTCCTGAGAGTAAGATAATACATTATTTCAGTCGGTTTCCTGCCTTACAAAATTAATGGGAATAATATAATGAAACTGCAAAGAAAACAATTCTACGTAGACACGAACAATGGCATTTTGAGGTGTATTCATCAGTGTGTTGTGTTTTGTTTTGTTTTGTTTTTTTTTAATTTTAGTAGAATTTGGAGGTGTTTACCTCTTGAAATTTGGTACTTAATTGAAAGTAAGTCTCTCATCCTGCAAAGACTGACAAGATTAAATGAAGCATATGGATAGTCTTGTGTATGATTTTGTTGAGTCCCGGCTTGAGACTTTGAAGAATGTTAACCAAGATAGTATTTTGAAAGATGAAGACAGAGGTAAGAAGGAAAGAAAAGAAACAACAGCAAAACAACACAGAATATTCATACAATTTCTACAATATAGCTTTTGCCACCAAAAATGTTATACCATTGGTACAAAACAGCTTCTTTCCATTAGATTTATATTTCCTATAGAATTTTCATCACTCTTTTGGCACATAAAAGACACATTTTATTAGGCACACTGAGTAAAGTGCTTAGGAAAGATTTCACCACATATTATAAAAACCATGCTACAAGTTGTGCTGTTGTTGGCCTTTACCTTATTTTTTTTTTAATCATTTTTTGTACTTAAAAAATATGCACACAATTTGTAACTGCTGCTATTAAAAACAGTTATCTGCACACACAAAGGCATCTGAACTAAAGTAATTTGAAAACAAGAAGCGATTCAGAGTAGACTGCGTGGGTTATCTGTATCGCTAGAGGTTAGGCTACATTAGGCATCTCAATACTAAATTTCTGTTCAGGATGTCAGTATTTATACACCAATACTGCATCTGGTTGAACTGATGTTCAAGCACTGTATTAGGAGAAGGTCATAGTTTCAGAGACCATTCCACTGCTTTTAATCAAGTTCTGCTTCTTCAGTCCTGTACAGCATTGCTGTGTAATGCCAGTGTGCATTAGGATGAGGTGCGTAGGGTCTCAAACAACAGGAAGTGAAGTTTTGTGTGACAAATCAATGTAAAACAGAAAAAGTAAAATTACCAACACAGACAAAGGTCTTGCGATCTAGTTCTAGAGAGCTAGTATATAGTTCAAGGATTGACATGACATGGCATGATATGACACAAAAAGGTATAAAATCTCAAGGAAATAAAACAGGTTGCTGAAGGATTGTAACTCAGCAACACAGAAAATAAATCCCTTCCACAGAGCAGTGGAGGCTGAACATTCCCCATCTGATTTCTGATGGTTGATAAACTCATTGGCCATCCCACAGTGATGAGTACTGTAACAACGCTCGCTATCTACTGTAGACATTATACAAAAAATAGCATAGCTTAAGTGCACAATGTAATTATATCCTGCTTGCAGAGTCTCCATGCACAATTGAAGCTGTGCAGATAAAATGAATGGGAGGAAGAGAGTTAAATGATGGATACCAAATGCTCTGTGAAATGAAAAAAAACACAGAAAATAGGGAAAATCAGAGTGTTCACTTCAGAAGTGAATTATACTGTAAACTAACACAATAATGTATACGCCTCCGTGGCTGTCGTTACAGTGGCCACTGATGGTACTCTGGCAAACTATACTTATAAGACTGTGATGAAAAATTTTGGCTTGATCGACAATTTAAAATCCATGACGATTTATAACAAAAACATTTTAACAAATCCAACTGTAGAGGACATGTCACTACGATGCATTAATCACAATATATTTCACAAGTATATCAGAACTAAAGTGACCAGAAAAACTCCTTATAAAGAGACAGAAAAAGAGTTTTATTTTCCCTCATTTTAAATCTGAAGACAAGTAGTTATATCATCTCAAACTCTTCTGATGTTCATAAAGTTATACTTCTCTGCATGAAAACAAAACAAAACAAAAAAAACATTGCAGAAGTGAAACATTACATTTTATATGGAACTTTGCTTCCCACTGGTAGCATTCTCATACAAAGGTGTCTATGAAAGGCTACTCAGCAATTATGAGTCAGTACATACAGTGATTCATAAAAATAAAATATTTGAGAATGAGCTTTGAGATACTAACTAACATGCAGCCTCATTCAGAGAAACAGTAAATTTAGATTATCTGGAATTCAATATGCTTCCTGACATTTTATGTGAAATGATATTTTATTCGTAACTAGTTGACTATGGTCAAAAAAAGATTTTCAAAAGAAAACAAGCACAAAGTAGTAATTAGCAGAAGTGCATTGGGGTTTAAAAGAAAATGAAGAGTGTGCTACAACAATTAGCATTAAATCACCCTTACGCCTTAATTACCTTTAAAAAGGTTAAACATTGATTACATTTTGTACATTCGTGAAATTCACACGGGATACCAGGGTAAAAGGAAAACATCTATAACCCTTAAGTGGCTTCTAAATAAGATACAAAATTTCTTAATATGTTAGACTTGAAAATATATTCCCAAGAAAAACTGATCCATCACTGTAGTCCTCCGACGTTGTATTAGTGATGCACAAAAAACATGCTGTTTGAAGCATACAATTAAGTTGACTACATGAATCTTCCAATTCATAAGCTTAAATATATGTATAAGTATTTCACCACAAAAAGAGAATTAAAATGAGTAGCTAAGAAAGTATATGAATTAGAAAGAAAAAAATGCAGAAATTGGTATCTACATAGAATTTAAGGGATGTCATAACATTATCTAGATGGTTTTTTTTTCCTTCTCTCTCATGAATTGGACATAATTACAGTCAAGACTATAATGATACTACTGGTACAATTCAATTTATATTTTCTTGAAAATAAGCAGCTTTGTAACTGCATTTGTAATCAATATTTTAAAACAGAACTGCATTATTACCTTAGCATTAGGGAAGTTTTTAAGACATAGAATATCCTTTACAGGACTCAGATTTATTTCATCCATTTAAATAAAAAAAATTGTTCCAAATTTCTATCCTTATTTCTCTTGCTGACCATGAGGTTTCCCTAGCTTAGTCTTCTTACTCCTTATGTGTCCAGTTTATCATGTGACAAAAAGCTGTATGTCGATATTGTAATGTTTCATAAAACATCCATGTCATTATTCTAATGTGCCAGGTTCTCCATGCTAAATTCAGTGGTACATTGGAAACTAGGCTTATCTGTCCAATCATTACAGTAGATAGCCTATGGAATAGGTAATCATTGGTCATTTTGTGTTCCCAGAAGTACCACGTTTACCTGTAGAGCCAGTCAGGAACTCACTGTTAAATTCTTAGTGTACACTGAAGCTCAACACACTGTAAGAATCAAGTCAGTGTGAGATGTGTGTAGGATGACAGAGATAAGGCAGGTACTGGAGTAGGCAGAGACTGAATACAGCAAGGACAATGTTTGGAGAGTCAATAATAGACCTTACGTGGCTGAAGAACTAGAATATTCAGTTGTGATAAAGAAACTGCCATTTCCCTGGCAATTCTGAGCTCAATACTCCTGATTATGAATGTCTTAATGGTAAAATGAATCTCCATCTGACTCATAGAAGGTCAGCGAATAAAAATACTACTCTGAATAGATTAGGGAGCACTGAGAAGCTGAGGCCTTCTTGCAGACGATATTTTAGCTGGCACTTTTCCTAGCTGTACAGCATACAGCATTGTATCTGCAAAGTTAACAGAAAATAAAATTGGTTTGGTCTCGAAAATGAAGAACAAAAAGAACTACAAGATACACAGACATCGCAGATGTCACGAGGAAAGATCTAAGGATCTGAGCAAGAACTGAATACACTGACATGTATGTTTTCTTACCATTTGGCATACGGCACCATGTGCATGTAACTGATATCAAAAATTTTCTAGGACAATGCATATGCTAGCAACTTTAAATTCCTTCTGATTTTGTTCAATTTAAGAAGTACTAGAAAATACAGAATAACTGCATATATTCCTGGAAATGACCAATTCACAAAGTACACTGTAAGCAAACTTCTTTGTCTATTGGATATTCACGCATACTGCTGTTATTACCAAAAAGGCATTGAGAAGGACCAAAGGGTCCTGGTGGACAAGTTGGCCAGGAATCAACAATGTGTCCTTGCCAACAGTACCCTGCAGTAGCCTGATCTGCACAAAGACAAGCGCTGCCCACAGGTCAACGAAGGTGATCCATTACCTTTGCTCAGCTGAGACACATCTGGAATGTCGTGTCTGGTTCTGGGCTCTCCAGTACAACAAAGATGTGATCTTACTGAAGCAAGTCAAGTGAAGAGCCACATAGATGAAGGGGCTGTAGTATCTTTCCTGTGAGGAGAGGCTGAGAGAGGTGAGACTATTCAGCCAGGGGAAGGGTCAGCAGGATCACATAAATATGTACAAAGACCTGACAGGAGGGAATAAAGAAGAGAGAGCTGGACTCAACTCACACTGCCCACCCACAGGACAAGAAGCATGAAATTCTGTTTAACCAAAAAAAAAAAAAAAAAAAAAAAAAAGATTTTTGCTGTGAGGGTAGCCAAAAACTGAAATGTAGTTGTCAAGCCTCTGTCCTTGGAAATATTTAAAACTCAGCTAGACATAGCTAGTTGCACTGCTCTAGCAAATGGTACTTGAGTAGAGAAGTTGACTAGATAATTCAAAGAGGTCTCTTCCAAGCTCAACAATTCTGTGACTTGCAAAGGTGCACAAAAGAGTTTATTGAAAACGTTCATATGTTTTAACATATTTATTCAAAATTCAACTATTAACATGTTAAGAAAGTATTTGCTGTAAATATATTTGGAATGAAAACAGGATTTAGTTTAATAATTTGATTCTCAGATGTTGATTTTTCTCAGAATTATCCTTCATATGCCACTCATCTACGTTTCTGGAGCATTTTTGTGGAAAGAAACCTAGGTATTGATTTCTAATTCCTGTTGCTAGAGGAGCTACAGTGATATGGGAATGGTATTACTGGAAAAGAATAGGCAAGAAGAGGAGCAAACAATCTCAGATTGAGAGTAGATAGATTTTCTTACAAGGGAAATTAAGCAGAATCATTCCTCAAAATTATACATCACAGCAGAATCCAATCCAAAAAGGTAACTGAGTCAGTTCACTGCAAAAAAAAAACAACCTTAAATGATGGACATTTCTAACCATATGTATTTCAATTTCTTAGTGTCATAGTCAGTATTGTGCTGAAATATGAATTCCTCTTCTCCATTATTATTGTCTCTTTTCTTCGCTGTTTTGATATTTCTATCTGCATCTGTTTATCTGTATGATTTCCCATCTCACTTTCTATTAATTTTCAGTGTGTCCCTGTTGCTTTAGCCTGGCAATCAGCTAAACACTACACAGCCTTTTGCTCATTCACCCTCTTCCCAGTGGGCTGAGGACAGAATCAGAATAAAAAAATTAGAACTCCTAGATTGAGATAAAAACAATGTCCTAAGACAGAAAAGGAAATGAGAAATAACAGTAACAATATATATATATATATTCACAAAACAATTACTCTCCACCCACCAACCAATGCCCAGCCAGTTTCAGAACAGCAGCTTCCCTTCCAGCCAACCCCACGCAGTTTTATAGTTTTTTTCATGTGATGTCATATGCTATGTAACAACCATTTGGCCAGTTCAGGTCAGCTGCCCTGGCTTGGTCTCCTTGTAGCTCCTTGTGCAACCCCAGCCCCTTCACTGGCAGGACAGTACGAGAAGCTCTGTGCAGCACTGCTCAGCAACAACAAAAAACATTAGTGTCTGACCAACAGTGATTTCCTCCTAAAGCCAAAACATAGCATCATACCAGACACTATGAAGAAAACCAGCCTTAAGGGCTGTACTCTCACTCACTTTGGTCTTACTTAATTTTTCCTGTTATTTATTAATTTTATGGAAAGGCATGGAAAAAAGATGTGGTAACAAGAAAAGCAGAGTTGGTTGTTGTTTTTTTTAATTGTGGCCTTTCAATATAGAAAGGGGACTTATACGATGGATAGAGACTTTTTACTGGGATTTGTAGTGACAGGACAAAAGGCAACAAGTTTTAAACTGAAAGAGAATCAGAATTATAGAATAGCTTGGGTTGGAAGGGACCTTTCAGATCATCTAGTTCCAACCCCCTTCTTATAGGCAGGGACACCTACCTCTAGACCAAGTTGCTCAAAGCTCCCATCCAGCCTGGCAAGAAGGTTATGTACACAAGAATCTAGTTAGGTTTAACAAGGCCAACTGCAAGGTGCTGCACTTGGGTCGAGGCAACCCCGGATATGTATACAGACTGTGAGAAGAACTCCTTGAGAGCAACCCTGCAGAGAAGAACATGAGGGTCTTGCACAAAAAGCTGGACAGTGTGTGCTTGTAGTCAAGAAGACCAACAGTATCCTGGGCTGCATCAAAAGAGGAGAGGCCAGCAGGGAGCAGGAAGGAATTGTTCTGTCTGCTGACAGAACAGCAGTAGAATTCCTGCTACTATGCTCTGTCCTTGTGAGAACCCATTTGGAGTACTGCATTCAAGTCTGGGGCTCCTAGTATAGGAAGGATGTGGAGCTGTTGGAGTGAGTCTAGAGGAAGGCCATGAAGATGATCAGAGGGCTAGAGCACCTCTCCTATGAAGAAAGGGCTTGTCCAGCTTGGAGAAGGCTCCAGAAAGACCTCACTGCAGCCTTCCAGTACTTGAAGGAAGCTTATAAACAGGAGGGAGACTGAGTTTTTGCATGGTCTGATAGTGATAGGACAACGGAGAATGTCTTTAAACTAAAAGAGGGGAAATTTAGGTTAGATGTTAGAAAGAAATTTTTTACTCAGCAAGTGGTGAGGCACTGGAACAGGTTGCCCAATGAGAAGTTGTAGATGCCCCATCTCTGGAGGCATTCAAGGTCAGTTTGGATGGGATCCTGGGCAGCCTGATCTAGTGGTTGGCAACCCTACCCACAGCATGGGTTTGGAACTAGAGGATTTTTAAGGTCTCCTCCAATCTATGCCATTCTATGATTCTATGATGATACAGTAAGGTTAGTTCTAATAGATGTATGATTAATATCACTTGTAGAAGTCTTACTGAGCTGAGTAACAGACAAATTATGAATATGTAACAACATATAAGGATATAAATTAATAGCAAATCTGGCGTCTTCAGTCTTTTTAACAAAATTATGTAACAGTTTCCATTAAATGCTGTTAGAGTGCAAGAAAGTTTTAAATGCTTTAGAGGTGAAGACAAATTTGCAGACTAAGTGGGAATGCCTGAAATAACTGAAGTACACGTGTTAAAAGAGATACAAAAAAGAGATGTAATTCCTAAACTAGCCTAGAAAGTCTTTAGTTCAGAAATCGGTAAGGGAAAGATAAGAATAGTGAAAAGATGAAAAGTAGGACTTTTCTGAAGTTGCTGAAGGATGTTATTAAATTTCTTACGTTATTCCATTTGACAGTATCTCCAAAAAGTTTGTTACATTTGCTCTTTCCATCAAGTATTCTGCATTATTCTTGACTATGCTTCAGCCCCAATAATCTGAATGAGTTTTACTCCGACTTTAATTAATATTTTTCAGTGCAGTAGGAATCTTTGTTACAGATTAGAAGGTGGTTTCTGGCTAGCTGCTTCTCCAGTTGCTTGCGTCTCCAGTTTCTGTACTAAAACACCGTGATAAAAGAAAGCTCCAAATCCAGAGTCCAAAATACCATCCATCTTAGAAGGACAATTTACCTGAGTGAACATGCACGATGTAGTTCTCTAATTTCACTATGAGGAAAACTATCATATACATTTCTTTTCAGTATGGACTATAGTGGTAACAAATTCAAAAAGTAACGCTAAATTTATTTCATTAGATTTCTGCAATTCATCAGAAGAAGGGAAACAGAAGAGAGAATACAAATTGTCAGTGTGAATGAAATCCTAAGATCCTATTTTTTTTTTCACTCAGCTGCTAACTGGAGCAGATGATAACTGAAGAAATATAACACTTTTTTCATACCTTTTCCTAGTTTCTAGTTTCAAGTTTAGAATACACGAATAATAGCTATAATACTAGAGGTTCACTGAAATTACAAAGTTTTCTGATTTTATCAACCTTTTTGGTTGAGAAACCGCAAAATGCACCTTCCAAAGAGGATACTCATCACAAAAACCTTAAGAACTGAACTAAAATTCCAGCCTACATTTCATATTTTTATATAGCAATTAAGTAAAAAATAATTATCTTTTATTGAAATTGATCTTCTTCATTTGCATTAAGAAGAATTTGATTATTAATATATCCTATGAATATAATTTGCAATAACATTTTAACAGAAAAGCATTACTCTTTATCAGTAAGTTAATGCACACAAATATATATCTGCATGCATGTATATATATATACATTTACATATATAAAATCTCATTTTGGGAAAGCATATAAACAACGGCTTAAATCTAGAGTTGGACATCAAATTCATTGTGCTTGATTTTTAGCCAAGCCAAAGGAATGAAAACAAATTTCAAATTAACCTAAAATGAGAATGCTTTGGCTTCCTCTATAAAAATTTCTTGGATTCATCAATTTCTAACTCTATAAAAATAAAAACAGCACATATTCAATAACAAAATAATTTTTTAAAAAATATTTCATTCTATTTTCTTCTTGTCTGGTAATGGAAATGAATTTCTGGTAACTGAAAAGAAAATGTTACTGTTCTAAAAACATTTAGAAAAACCACTGCATCCTTTTAACCAAAGTGCTCCTTAGACTTAGGTCACTAATTTAAGTCTCATGTTTCAAATCAACAAACACCAATAGTATAAACTGCTCAGCTCAATAATTTAAATACATATATGCATCCCACTAAATATATGACTCCTGTTTATATCATTGCACCTCAAGTATGTTCTTTCTTACGTTCAGAGATGGCCTTGTATTTAGCATTCACTTTCATGAGCGTAAGGCAGAGCAAGTTTTTGATCCATTACGACTTCCTTACAAAGCCCTCCACCTGGGCTTAAATCTTTCTTAATCTTGACCTTATTGAAGTGAAACGGTAAGGCTGCTGAAGGCAGGCTAAGTAGAGTTGCAGAAATGAAGAATAATCTATGAATATCACCACTACACTGTGCAGCTTCTTTGTAATCTCACGCCATGCCCAACGAATGATTTATTGGTTACTCTAGCTGTAACACCTTTGTGAACAACTGGAGTAAACACAGAAAAAATACTTATGTGAGCAGCATCACATATGCTTACATATTAAACCATCTTTGCTTGGCATGTATGTGTAAGTGAAACTGCTATAAGCCCTCATCAAACTGACACCGTGTCCTCCAAACAGATGGTCCTGAGTGCAGGCAGCCAGGATGTGATAGCTGGATACAGACTGTGTTTGGAGAGTGCAGGGTTTCAAGCCAAGAATGTTTCAGTGGCTGAATGTCCTGAGTTTGTTCTAATCCTGTCAGGGTATATGTAAACTGCCCTCAGAAATGGACTAAACACATCAAATATTAAGTCACCTTTTATCACAGAGGTGAGAAAATGCTTTCAAATTAAAGTTTGAGAACCAATTTGGCTCTCAAGAGAGGACCCTTTGTGAAACTGGCAAAATGCAAACTATCCTTATTCTGCCAGGTTTAATTCAATTTTATTTATCTATTTTAATCATGCCTCAGTGAGCTGTACCCACTGTTCTGCATCTTCATTGACGCTTGTCTCACTTCACATGTTTTATGAGATGCAGGCAGAGCTCAGAAGCAGCAGTCAGATTATTAAAGCAGCACTCACAAAGATGGAAACCTGTATCGAGGTAACCAAAAGTGACTGCTAACTTGATAACTCTGTAACATAAAACAGAAATTAAACTGCTTGACCATAATAATATAATGCTTTAACAATTAAAATATCCTGTATTGTATGCAACTAAAGTCACTTACACTTAGGAATAAATTATATTTCAGTCTGTTACTATTTACAGCCTCTACCCTTCTGCAAGTTCATAAAGATTTACTTAGTAATTATGGATTGGAATAACAAATACCAGACAGAAATTTTTAAACATAGGAAAGCTTGTAGAATTTACTCCTATATTTTATATAAGAATTCTTTAAAGTATACTTCATGTATCTGACAAATTTTCTTACAGGTTCACTGTATATCGAGTAAGCCTGAACAATCCGATTCCTTTCTGAGTTCAGGATATTCACTTACGCTTCTCTAAGAATAGTACTCTATACTTTTTTGACTGTAAAATTAATGCAGTCATTACCATAAATAAACCGTTAATACTGATTATAGCACACATTAAAATAATGTATATCTAGAAGCTATTAACAAAACACCAACACTATTATCTAATGATTGACTCCATCTTAGATTCAAAAAGGAAAATCAATACTATGTTAAATTTCAGCTGAGAAAACAATTAGAGAAATAATGATTCAGTTTTGGAAAATCTTACTAAGAAGCTTCAACATTGATATTATCTTTTCAAAAAAAAAGCTGGGGGATTATTAGTAATGTAGCTAATATTCTGAGTCAACAGGACAACTGGACACATGAGCAAGAGGGAAAAAAATCCTACCTTTGGAAGTGATTTTCTATGGGATTAAAATGACTCTGAGGCTAATTCTATCACTTTAATTTAGAATTAATAAACGTGTTTGCATTTACTTTTTCTCATTCAGTCTGGGACAGGACTTCTGTCCCTCTAAAATTAACAAAAGCTTTATCAGTATGAAAAAGACATAACTTTTGTTAGAGTGGAAGAATCCACAGAGGACTGTAAAGAGCCTAAATTCAGGGATGAGTTGGCAGCATCAGCACAACTCACTTTTCCTCAATCCTGTGGAGAAGCATAGAGGCTGAGAAAATTCAGGACAGCCTTTATTGTGATTAGCAATACACTGGGACATTAGTCTCCAGTAGTCAAGGACTACTTAACCTTATCCATCAGAAATATAAAGCTAAGCTCTTGAATTGAGTTTCTGTGCAAGTTTCTGTCTTATAGAACAGTCATAATGAAAGAAAGTCAAATCAAATAGAGTAATCCACGACATTTATTTGGACTTGGGAGCCTGCTTTGGCAGGGGGGTTGGACTAGATGATCTCTAGAGGTCCCTTCCAACCTCTACAATTCTGTGATTCTGTTATAAACACTGTGATCACAGCTGAGGGGCCTCGAAGCAAGTGAAAACTGTAAATGAAGTATTTAATACCACCACTGTTACAGAATTTGGAAAATTTAAGGAGGACATAAATATTTCTAAATACTTTGGATAGTATAAAAGTTGTACAAGTATAAAACAAGAAGCAACTTCTTTATCCTACTGAACTTCCAACTTTTGGAACTATGAAATAGCAGCGTATCCAAAATACAGTTGGAAAGATGACTTTGCAGTGCTGCCAGTCAACAGTTATTAAATTTCACAAAAGGTAGCAAATTATCAGATATTTAAGGAAATCAAGAATTTTTTTCAGTAGGAAGACTTTTACTCACATAAGTTTAGCTAAATTAGCAAAATCCCTCATAGTAAAATCCTATTTTCAAATGATTTTGTATGACACTTTTTTTTTTTAATTCAACATCATATTTGTTGAAGTAGCAACTCATCTCACTGCTCATCTCAAAGTCACCTGTAAAGCTACCTTATCTGTTTCACCACTATTAGTAACTCATATAATGAAAATCCATTATTAATTTATTCCCATTATAAACATACAGATTTTCAGTCCAAAATGCAGTTTTAGATAAAACTGTCACTCTCACACTTAACATTTCCTCTGTTTATACCCAACATGGATATTTTTCCATATACCTCTTCATATAAATACTTATATTTAAATACATATATATGTATATGTGGGAAGAAAGAATGTACATATGCATAGAATACTTCTCTTCTTTCCCTTTAAATAGTATTACTGGATTGTTTCCTGCAAAATTAAAGCATTAGGATCAAATCGTTGTGTAATGACCTTGATCACAGAATATCTTGTTGGAAGGGACCACAGGATCAATGAATCCAACTCCTGATTCCATAAAGGAAATCCAAAATCCAAGCCCTATGTTGTCCAAATGCTCCTTGAAATCTGGCAGCTCAGTGCTGTGGCCACAGCCCTGGGGAGCCCGCTCCTTGCCCACCACCCTCTGACGTAGAACCTTTTCCTAACGCTCAACCCAACCCAACTGCCCAGGTGCAGCTCCATGCCATTCCCTTGGGCCCTGTCCCTATCACCAGAGAGCTCAGCACTGCCCTCCGCTCCCTGTGAGGAGCTGCAGCTGCCATGAGGGCTCCCGTCTGCTCATAATTACCATTACAAATCACCCTCTGTTTGCAACTAGGCAAAGTCATTCATACCATATGACAATGAATTACTGTGTAGGGAAAAAATATGTTCAGTTTATTTCTTTTATCCTCTGGGCTATTAAACTTAAGTGTATCAATACATTTCCTAAGTCATAGTTTTGTTTTCACAAATAATGTTAAATGCTTTGTTTACTACGCAACTGTCTCACTGCAGTAAAATGCATGTTTTTGGAAGCTGTTACTTACCAGGAAAATTTCAAGCTCAGTTCCTAAAGACTCGAACAGATTACAGATTTTAAATTCGAGACAAAGCATAAGCTGGACATTTAAAGAAAGGCTTAAAGACACTGTGATGCTGGAATGAGTCATAAATATATTTTAATTTTGAGTCTACAGAACATTTGATATTAAAAAAAAAAAGTGTATACTACAGTGCTATACATTTAATTAACAGAAATATATACTTTACCTGCTTGGTCTTTAAACATTTTTGATATGACGACAGGCACTTTGTGCTCAGCACCACCCTGTAAAAGATGCATATTAATCATGAGATCACATTCAAGGCTGAACTGAAGTAGTCAAACTAAAAATTAAAAGAAGAAAGAAGATGTTTTTCATACCTTTATGCTTAAGCCCAAGCCACCAACTGGTTGTCTATGAAGTGTAACAGTTCTGTGCTTTAAAAAATTGCAGAAAAAAATAAATTTAGGTGAAAACACAATATTTGAGTAGGCACAGAAGGTGCTTTAAAGAGCTTTCTACTTAAAATAATAATAATAATAATAATTTTCAATGGTACCCTGGAATTTATATGATCAAGTTCTGTCCTGAAGTACCATTCAACACTGATTTATAGGCATTTATTTAATTCCTTAACACAGAGAGCACAGCTGTTCAATGAACTCTACATGCAGACTTTTAATATATTTTTCTACTACTGATGTGATATTCTTCCTAAAGAGAAATTTTCACTTACTTTTGCTTTATTTCGACAAATGTTTTCATGAGAAAACTATGAAGAGATTTGAGATGCATGTTTTCATAGCTGATTTATCTTCTTTAGCTGCTATCAGGCTTGCACATGATATTTATTCTCATATTTCCATCACAAATACTGATGTCTTCTGATCATTATCTTCAGTCATATGCTATTTTTGCAGCACATGCTAAAAGACTTTTTGTGATTGTCTGCATTATTTTCTTGCATTTCATATTTAAGTGCATAAAGAAGATAAATGTTTATTGATATCTTTCTGTAGCAACCTATCATACGTACACTGAATTGGATGTTTCATTAATGTGCAAATCATGGTGACTGACAACACAATAATATCAGTTCATCCACTGTCAATAATTACAGAGTTTACAAGAACTTTTTTGCAGCATACTGAACAATAGCACATATAATGCCACCTTTCAGGAACTGGAATGGCAGTTCCTGAATGTGTAAAATTATGATTTATTTTTTTTTTGCTATTCTTTATATCAGAATTCATATATGATATCACTTTTATATGTACACATCTTGATGGCTTTTTTATGATTTCACTAAGTCAGACAAATACTAATTTTGATTTCAATACTGAAGTCTACAAGTAATTTTTAAGGTTTTTTTTCCTAACACCCACCTTGCCAGAATTTGGTTTATATTAATTCAGGGAAAAAGAGAACCTGATGCATGATTTCAGTTTCATTTTAGGAAGGTAAAACTAATGTGAACATATTTTCTTGCAGTGTGAAAGACCTTCTCAAGGAAGAGATGTTAGACAGTTGTAATGTAAATAAGCCTTAGGGATGAAAACAAAGCATCAAGGAAGCCAGAGCCATGTAATTCTACAGTAGGGTCCTCCAAAATTCTCCCAGTAGTCCCTGCAGGGCTGGTACGGTAAGGTTTCAATGCCTACCTAAAGAAATGGCTCCAGGAGTATAGATTCAGGTTCATCAGAAACTTGAGAATTTTTGAAAGAAGGGAGCCTGTACATGAGGCACAGACCTCATCGGAACAGTAAAAGAACCAAAACTGCTTGTACTTAAAATACAGAAATGCTGTAACTAAAGTTTTAAACTGTAGCATTAGAAAAATTTATAAGAGAGAAGTTAGTGTAATTGTGTTGCATCTATTATGGATATAAACAGAAGTATTCTATATCCAGAAATGAAGCATGGGTACAGTGATTTTACAGGAAATGTAAAACAGAATGCTAGGAAGTAAATAAAAATTGTACCAAATCTGAACTAAAGAGAGGTATAAACACTCTGGAGATGTATGGGGAAAAAAAACAAACAACAACAACAAAAAAGCCTATAACAGGATGCAAAGTATATAAGAAAGGTAAAATAGGCTAGATAGCCAGCACAGTGAATGCTGTGTGCTAAAGATAACTTAGGGCTCAAAACTAATAAGCCAAATACCTCAAGAAGTAAAACATTTTCCATGGATTTAAGAGTTTGCATTAGTGACTAGGATAACAATGACTGAGATGTGAAGAGAGGCAGTAGGAATATGAAATATAACACTGATAACAGACTTTGCTTAATTTCAGATCAAATCTTGTGAGGACATAGCGCAATAACAAAAAGTGGGTCTCTATCAGTTACTGTTTCAATGGAGCCTCACAAGACTAGACTAAATACTTGCCCTACTGTTTAGTAGCAAGCAGGATATAGTGAAAACTTTCCCAGTTGAAAAGCTACTCTGGAATGGCAACTGCTATGCACTTACTATTCAACATTTATGCTGTGGTGATCCCTAAAAGGGAAGCGTTCACAAGTTAGGAAGCTTGCAGAAAGGTAGAATAAAGGGGCGCAGCTTAGAAAATTAAAATTTCATAGGCAGCATGAGGAGTTCTTAAGGCTCCCACACTAGAAGCACAGAGCTACTGAATGGCACTTATAAGAAAGGCTCAACTAAACAAAAAGGGAAACAACATGGCTAAGCAGGAGGTTGAAAGGTTATTAGATGAAAAGAGTGGTGGACATCATCTTCAAACGCAGTCAGGAACATAAACAAATAAAGTGAAAAACAGAATCATGCTGCACCAGAAAGGAGAAATTCAACAGCTACCAAAAAGAATCACAAATTAATAACAAATCTTCAAATCTACCAGGAGCAGGAGGTCTGCCAAAGAAATCACAGGGCTGATTTATGATCAAGATATAAAAGGTATACTCAGAGGAAGGGAAGATAAAATAACACTTTTCATTAGTGCTTTGTGTAAAAGAGACAAGAAAAGTTTCTCCAGCATTCACTGTAGCATAAAGGATGTACGGATCTGAATTTGAAATCATTTTAGAAGCAAAGTGACTAAATAACAGTACCAAATCACCACAGTTCGATAGCATTCACTCTAGTCTTAAAGGAACTCACAGATTAAACAAAGTATAGAATCACAGAAGATCCTGAGTTGGAGAATAGCAGGACAATTCCTTCCCTAATCCTGCTGGCCACATCATTTTTGTTGACACCAGGATGATGTTGGCTTTCTTGACCACCTGGGCATGCTGCTGGCTCATGTTTAGTCAATTAATGGCCAGCACCCCTGGGTACTTTTCTGCTGTGCAACTTTCTAGACTCTCTTACCCAAGTCTGTAGTGTTGCATGCGGTTGTTATGATCCAAGCACATGACCCAGCGCTTAGCCTCGTTGCATGCAATAACAGTTAAGTTGGCCCATTGATCCAGCATATCTAGATCCCTCTGCTGAGCCTTCCTACTCTCAAAGCAGACCAACACTCCCACCCAACTTGGTGTTATCTGCAAACTTAATGAGGGAACACTCTATCCTCTCATCCAGATCATTTATAGAAATATTAAACAAAACTTTATAAAATGTTCATTTTCTCCCCAAACTTGCAATTCAGGAATCTTTTAAAGGAGAAACACAGAGATAAACACTCATTGCAGAAGTCCAATTAGAACTATGATTTTTCTAAATATAGAAGAATGATGGAATTTGTAATTTGAAATATTATCCTAAACAGTATTATGTAGTGCTATAATAATATACATTTCAAGGATATGGATTATCAACAGATATTTTTATAAAAACGCTGCATTATACAGTGCATGAAATTTAAACAAACATAAATCTTGGATGTTTTCACCATTTTGGCCAATGAAAACGTCCCTTATGAAAAAAACAAAACAAAACAAAACCAGAAACTAAAACTAAACAGGAACTAAAAAATAGTTCCCATACATAAGATGATTTCCTTTCTTCCAAGGCAGAAGATTCTTCACTCTTCTTTGCATTCTTCAGAAATTTGTTCTTTGGTGTTTCAAATAATCTCTTTACATTTATCACTAAGCAATCTTATCCAATCACAGATTCATCTATGATGCCTCCTGATATCTGAAAACTACTTCCGAATTAGTTAACATGCCCTAGGAAAGCTATTTGATTGTTCGTACTGACATACCTTCCTGAATGTTATGGTTCAAATTGAATTAATTCAGTCACCTGTTCCAACTCCTACTTTGCCAACTGTCACAATTATCTCTCCTCCATTACATAGCACTTAAAAGGCAGTATTAAAGACAATCCATATTGCCTAACACACCCAAGTAAAACTTTTGTCTCATTCCAAAGACAGTACCACTCATGGAGTAACATTTACTCTGCAGGAGGGTTAGATCATAACCCACCAGCTTTATACCTCATCAGCGCATATAGCTAGGCAACAGAGTCTGTATCTTGGAACAATATAATGTTTACAAACAACTGCATTGCAGAAAATGCTGTCAAAAATATAAATAAGCAGAAATAATTTTGCCCAAACCTAAGACACTGACAGCCATAGTCTACAAGTAAAAGTTTACCTCTGGAGAGGTCTTTTATATCTGTACTCATTCATATGCAATGCCATGTTTGGAGCTTAATGGGCAATGTGAGAAGGCAATTACAGTCCTTATTTTTGTTAGATTTTTAACAAGATTTTATATCCCCTGTAATGCCTGACTATTTTATCTTTATTACCAAGTTGTTAACAAATAAGACTAGCACTTGTGGAAAAAGATCTTTCATTAGAAATGATCTTAATGAACAATGGGATTTCAGAAAGAAATAGTGCTTGAAGCACTCCACACACACTGATATAAACAGATACATCTGGAAAAGATTCCATATATATGCACCAGAAAATTTTAATGAATAAATAGACTTCTCCCAGATATCAAACTGAAGGAACATTGGAATATTTTTTTTTTTTTTTTTTTTAGATTTTGTTTAAAATGTTCTAAGAAACAAGCTAACAATCAAGCAACGATTGTCAAGGTTTGTTGTTATTTCTTTTTTTTTGTACTTAATCAATATAAGACCACTGTGCCAAGTCTAGAAGCATCCACCTGGACTGTCCTTCACTGGGCAGGCAGGTCATGTGAAGAACCACTTTGCTGGCTACTCATCTGGAGTGGGCATCTCTCCAGTGCAGGACCTACATGCCGAGTCACTCATCAACACTGAATAAAGCAATCACTAGATTTCTTTGGTACCTGAGCCCATCTAGTCCCCGTAGTCCAACAACAATAGGCTATTATTAATGTAACAGCAAACAAACTAACCTTCAAACAATGTAACTGGCTAAACAGAAAGACAGGAAAACACAAGCAAAGAAATCATTCACTTATTACCACATCATTCTGGGTACATTTTTGTTAGATGAATAATCTTTATTTTCACTACTGTTCTATCTATTGTTTATTGGAGAGAACAGCCTCAAAAAGTATCCTTAGTTGTTGAAAGTAAGATAACATTTTTACTACAGGTACTACATGGCAGGTTAACAACAGAAAATAAAAGCCTATCTTAGTCAGCAATGTCAATAAGAGCAGAGATAGCCATCCAAAGCCCTTGGGAAACACAAGGGGAGAAAAGAAGAATCAAAACAAGAAAGAGCAATAGGAAGAGTTAAAAGAAGTCTACAAACTGTCCCACATGGATGCAAGTGAAGATACGGTCTGATAGAAGAAGGGAAAAGAAGATAGGTACTTAAAATACCAGCCATATCTTATCTTTCCCCTGTTCAGCAACTCCTGAAGCTTCCAAGAGGAAGTTATGAGATTAAAAAAAAAAAAAATTATTGAAGAAACAGATCTTCTGAGAATGTGAGATCCAGTAAAATGTACCATAAAATGCAGAGCTCCTGCTGGTTGCTGTACATCCAAAAGAAACAAAAGAGGATGCAGTAAAGAGGAAGAATATGCGAAATCTTTCAGGAAGTTGTCTCCTAAACAAAGATAGGGAAGAGCACACACGAGGATTTTCTCAGCTTACTCTCACCATTCCTGGAGCTTCCTCAGCAATTTAAGCTGCATGTGTTTAATATTCTGCCATGTACCAAGATTCCCACTTCTACTCACACAACCTTCTCTTCTCACTGATTGGTAGCACATTTTCACCTTCCCATTGGTTAAAGGTTGCAGGCCACCTTCTATGGACTCAATTCCCAGCTTGTTTCCTAGAAACATGGATTTTGAATTGCAGGAGAGGCCTGAACAAGATTTTTTTCCAGGCAGAATTCAGCAGAAACAGCATGCTTAGGACAGTGCATACAGCAGCCTTAACAGCAGAAGGTGATGGATTATGGTTAATGACCCTATCTAACAATCTAGACAACTAGATGATACAGCTAGAACCATGCACCCTTAGGTTGGCATGAAAAGATATTGCGGAACATGTCAGAAGAATTACAGTGCCTTCATCTAGGACTGGAATACAGAGATTCTTTCTTCCACTACATAGTAGTCCAGGGTCAAAGAAAACTAGAATCTAGAAAGCACTGAGTTTTGATCACCTCCTTAGTCATTACATTTACTAATTATATTACCGTATGGTCCACAGCCCTTCTTAAAGGCCACAAGTATACAAAAATCCAAAGCAGTCAGTGGAGCATGAAGAAAAAGTAAATTTCACTTAGCTGATTTGGCCAGATAATGTGCCATATCTGTTGTTAAGACTGCCCTCTCAGGAACTGTAAAAAAACAGGATCAGATAACTGACTGGGCAAACAATCAAATGAACAATTTAACAGCTTTTCCCCCAATAAAACTATTTTGGGGGTGGGATGTCAATCAAACAACTTTATTAGAAATAATAATTGCTTTCCTGTTGGTTATAATATGTCTAGCCTTTAGGAAAAGCTTTTTGCTCGAAGGATGTTGCATAAATTTCAGTCCTAAGTCCGTCAGTTTTAAGTGTCTTTTATAGTCTTAGGAATAATTAAATTAGTATTGAAGTGTAACTTCTTGGACAGTGGAATTATGGAGCCAATGGAAATATAAGCCAAGAAATCCCACAAAAGAGAGCAAAAGTATGAAATAATACTCATGGCATTATGTGATGCCTAATTCTACACTTCCATGAAAAGGAGGCAGGCTATAAGGAGCACGTAGCTAAAAAGCAAAAGATTACTGTTAATGGAAAAGAGAGATCTAAAACTTTTAACATTTTGTATTGCTCAGTATGTAACCTTTTCCCAAAAGGAACAAGAAGAATGCATCTATAACAACTGACTGAGGCATGCCAGTAGCCAGTAGTTTTGTATGGAGATAAAGCAAATCTTTTCACATGCTAGCTGAGATCTGGGACAGCTGCAGAGAATTCTTAATAAATATAGTATAATAATATACTTTTATCAGTTTATCTTATTATAACTGTTTCTATTACTGTAGATCAAAGTCTCACAGGTTTTTTTTTAGAGTAAAATGAAGTCACTCATTTTAGTTTCAAAGCCTGCCAACTTAAAGGAGGATTATATAGAAAACAGAACCAGATTGCTCTCAGAGATGCACAACAAACAGATGAGAGGCATGTCCCTATTTGAAGCTAAAAAAAAATTCCAGTTGAGCATGATTGTAAAGAACATCACAGCAAAAACGATTATGCATTAGAAGAGGCTGCCTAGAGAGGTGGTGGAAATTCCATCTTGGGTAATGTTCTGAACTCGAATAGACAAAGCCCTCAGTAACTTGTCTGAGTAGTTAAATCTGCTCTGAACAGTGGGTTGAATCAGATTACCGTGAGAGGTTACCTCCAATCCAAATTATTCTGTGACTGACAATACAGATGATAATACAAATCTGGATTTCCAGAGATACTAATAAGATATACTGGAATCAATGGTAAGATATGTTTATACTTCATTTTCCCTACTTCATTCTTTTAAATAAAAAGGCATTCTATAACAGGAATTAACAGTTATTCTTTATTTGAATAATTTCATTTACCTTCACTTTGTGCAGCATTTCATGTGTTGGCTGGTGGTATAATAAAGATGAACAGCAGAGTTGGCATCCATCAGTATCTAACATAGCATAACTGGAAATACTCATGTTTCTATTGCAGTCATATATTTTTCTTCTAGCTCTCAAAGACTTTAAACTGCTAAACTAGCTCTCACAATGTATACGGTAGCAGTTTAATGATCTTTATAGTCTGCCATGTCTCCATGTACAATAGATTAACTGGAATTTTAATAAAGGACATAACTGTAGTTACATCAGTGTTGTCCTGCCCTTCCTTCTGTCTTGCTGGTATGTTAACTTACCCTCAGCTGGACTCTTTACACATCCCAGGGGGAGAATTTTTTCAGGCACATCTGTAGTACCCTTTGCATCACTGTGCTATTACATTTATTAGTCTTTTTAACTTAAGCTACTTATTCTTTTTATCTTTATTATTGAAGTTTGAGGTTTTTCATCATGCTGATGAATACTCATATTTATTATTTATTTTGCGATACTAACTCTTAACTCTTCTCAAAATGACAGCAACTGAAGCTTATGATCTTTCATAATAAAAAACCTAAGGAATTGCTTGATTGTTATCTTGTAGATATCTAGGTCAGCTTTTCAGCACATGAAAACAAATAACAAATAGTTAAATAATGCATTTTCTCTATACAAATGATCTTAGTTTCAAAAGGAAGAGTCTTCCTTTAATCATCCACTTGATGTTTCAAAATATAGATAAAGATTTAAATATTAGCTGATTTTAAAAGCTCTTTTAAAAATTATTTTGGATATATATGCATACTAGTGGTGACAGAACAGACTCTGGGCAAATACAGTAGTAACAGTAGTTATCTAGACAGAAATGCAACTTGGATTAAAAAATAAACTTTAGCCCTTAATGCCTTTTTTCTCTAGAGCTTTGCTAAAATAACTTTTTTTTTCTGTGCCCTTATTAGCGTCTGAGTTATAAAGGAAAAGAGTCATAGCAGTTCATCAGGGATTGAAACAGCACTTAATGCATTCTATTTTTTTAATTTAAAAAATTGTCCAGTTTTTCCTCCTTGTTTGGAATGGAATGGTTCAGCTCAAAGAGATCTTATTCATCTACCTTACTTCACTCTGCCCAACTCTAGCTAAGAGGGGACTGACAAAGTTAGAAAATTGGGCACGTAGGACGCAAACGTTTTTGTCATTCTAATCCTTTTGCCTCACATAATCTTTTCAAGACTTCTCTTCCTAATGAAAACCTGCCTGACCACTGATCAAGTTAGAGATAATTCAGCACTGTGAGAAGGACCGATTGTGGTAAAAAGCCAGATGCAATTATTTATTTATTTTTTTAACTTTGCAAGTAGAATTAAAGCAGAAAAAAAGAGACCAAAGTAAAATGCAAATTAAAAGAAAAAAATGTTTATGAAAGGAAGAGAGGCATAAAACTAGTGAATAGTGGTGAATAGTTCCTCAGGGGTCAGTGTTGGGTCCAGTCTTGTTCAACATCTTCATCATTGACCTTGATGAGGGGATAGTGGCCACCCTCAGCAAGTTTGCTGATGATATGAAGTTGGGAGGATTGGCTGACACACCTGAAGGCTGTGCTGCCATTCAGCGAGACCTGGACAGGCTGGAGAGCTGGGCGGTAAGAAACCAGATGAGGTTTAACAAAAGCAAGTGTAGAGTCTTGCACCTAGGGAGGAATAATTGCATGCAGCGGTACAGGTTGGGGGATGACCTGCTGGAGAGGAGCTCTGCAGAGAGGGACCTGGGTGTCCTGGTGGACGACAGGTTGGCCATGAGCCAGCAGTGTGCCCTTGTGGCCAAAAAGGCCAATGGCATTCTGGGGTGCATTAAAAGGAGCGTGGCCAGCAGGTCGAGGGAGGTGATCCTCCCCCTCTACTCTGCCCTGGTAAGGCCTCATCTGGAGTACTGTGTCCAGTTCTGGGCTCCCCAGTACAAAAAAGACAGGGATCTCTTGGAAAGAGTCCAGCGGAGGGCCACAAAGATGGTGAAGGGCCTGGAGCATCTCCCCTATGAAGAAAGGCTAAGTGAACTGGGTCTGTTTAGCCTTGAGAAAAGAAGACTGAGAGGGGACCTGATCCAGGTCTATAAATATCTAAGGTGTGGGGGGCAAAGTGGCGAGGCCAGACTCTTTTCAGCGGTGTGTGGAGACAGGACAAGGGGAAACAGCCAGAAACTGGAGCACAGGAAGTTCCGCACAAATGTGCGCAAAAACTTCTTTACGGTGAGGGTGACGGAGTACTGGAACAGGCTGCCCAGGGAGGTTGTGGAGTCTCCTTCTCTGGAGATATTCAAGACCCGCCTGGATGCCCACCTGTGCAACCTGGTGTAGGGAACCTGCTTTGGCAAGGGGGTTGGACTCGATGATCTATGGAGGTCCCCTCCAACCCCTATGATTCTGTGATTCTGTGAAAACTGTGAGGTCAAAACAGGAAAAGGATAGACAGAGTAGTAAGGAAGGGAATGAGGTACCGTGAATATGTAAGAAATTAATTTTTAACATGTTAAATGACAAAAAAAAATATTAAAAAATCATACTATTCAGAAAAAAACATATTATGAGAAGTATAAAAAGGAATGCCTCTCTGTTTCTCCTTTAACTGAAAATAGATCTTACCCTGGCGCTCATTTAATTGATAATTGATTCTGTTCTGTAAGTGTTATTAAACTACTCATATAAAAGAAAAAAAAAAAAAAAGAACCTTCTGCCAAAAATACTCAGAATTTAATTTTAAAAAAATTTCTTTTTTCCAATATCGCATTTCTATCAGTATCTTCACGCTTGAAGGGTGGCAATCCAACTTTACACACTTTTTTCCTATGAGTCTGAACATTTTGAACATAACACTCAGTCAGAAGATTTGCCTGGATTGCTTGGATTTCCCAAGCCCAAATTACTGAAATACATTTTGGTGTCCACTGCGAAAAAGATAAATACTGTGGAGAATAATCAGCTGCCTTTATACTATTTTCCTCTATACACATATTGAATTCCAGAAACTATATTCCTCTCTCTCTCAATACTGTACTTCCAAGTAAAATGATAGAAAACAAGCCCTACAATTGCTCATCAAAGATAAAGCTTTCTCTGTGCATAAAGATAGTACCTAAATGAATGTGAGATGGCAAAACATGAAACAAGTAAAGATCAAGATGACACCAGTAAAAGATGGGTATTCTACAGAGATAGCCTTTTATCTGTACAATTAGTGCGAGATCCTTGGGAATAATCTGTACTGCTGAAAGTCCAAACCACCAAGGTAGCACCCGTGATAACTGACACCTTTGCCAGCCCTCAGCATTCAGAAATGCATGGAGCCAGCAGTTAAACATCTGCAAACCCTGTCCTCAGTATTCCTCAAGGTCAACGAATCTGTGAGCAAAAGAAGGAGTGGAAGCAAATGCGTCAAATCCGTCCCATGAATGTTATCTCACAATACTGGCAGGAGAAAAAAAGTATTATCATAAGTACATACAGGGCTTTCTTCTTCAATTTGTCCATTCATATATCCCACTTAAGGAGAAAGATTTCGGTTTTAAAGTTTTCTTTTCTGTATTCTTCCTACATGTTCCAGATCACTTCAGGAAGAAGACAAGCATGTTACTTCTATTTTTGTTGCAAAGGCACTATTGTGATAAATGGTCATGTCCAAATAAAGATTAACTATGAGTAACTAAGAAATAATAAGTATAGAAAGGAGAATAAATCAGTCAGAAAAAATGATTGTGACTGCTGTGGAATCGACTTTCAAGTTACAGTTTTCCATTAATATTTTGAATCATACAGAGGAGAGATGAAAATTATTTTCTTGAACCACTTGAAACACAAAGCATTTATCTTTTCTGAATTTAGCATGTGTAGCTGTAAATTTAAAACTTCAGAGTTAACAAAAATATCACTAAAGAACTACCAGATATTTCAGTCTGATTTCAAATTCTGCTTTTGAGCTTCTGAGTAATTCATATACTGTAAAATATACAGTGTTTATCTTAATTGTCCTTTATTTCAAATTCTAATTTTCCAAAAGCTTTTATTTGATTAAGTATAATATAGAAAAAGCAAATATTCCCATCAAGCTATGACTTAATCCATTTTTATGCATTAAAGTTTGACAAAGATAGCCTGCATTGAACTAACCCTTCCAGAGCCTGTCTTCCTGTCCTGTCTTCCACCGGGAAATACTATTTAGGGTATCCACAAAACATAGGAATAAAGTGTATCAAAATATGAATCAACACAAATCTCGATACTCCTAAGTGAGACTTAGATTTAACCACGCCTTCCTATTTTTTTTTATGAATGAGTGACGAAAAATACAAACACGAATTTGATACAACTTTTCCTCAGTTGCAATCAGCCTGTGATGATTCATTCAAGAATTAGCCAGGGACTGGGCAAGACAGAATTTCAAATCCTTTTCACAATTCCATGAAAGAAAGTTTATACACAAAGCATTTAAATACCACTGGCATAATGATATGCACTTACATGCACAGACACAATATACTGCAGCCATGTGACACATTACATACTTCTATTACTCAATAAATTCTCTTGCACTCCAATACCATAAACTGATCGCTGTAGAAAACACTAAAGTGCAGTTGAAAGCACAGAGATATAGAAGCACTTACATTTGCACTGCGATCACTTCCACTAACACAGACGACATCTTGTTTTTGAATTGTTAATACCTCTTTTGTGAGCTTCAGTCGGATGTCATAAGCATTTTCAGATACTTCATCATACAACAAAGCAATACCAGTTTTAGTCTGTAAAAGCAAGGCACAGAAACAAAAAAATAAGAATATGAACATTTCTTAGTGATAATTAATAACTTGTATCCCATTCAGTACATAAAATGTGTATAAACAAACACTGTTTAAAGAAAGTGGAAAACTGGTCTGCTATTCAGGCTCCAAATGGATTAGACATACAAAGCCTCTTCTATGCTGTAAAAAGCAGGCTAAATTGTCTTTGAATTAAGCTCTAAAACACAAAAAGAAATCATTCTCCCTTGTACATTTTCACAAAGAGCTATCACTGTTGAAGTATGTTTTTATTATTTTCAATTGTATGACTTGTATGACTCCTGGGAAGAATACAGGGATGCCATCCAGACTTGCATACGTGGGATCAGGAAAGCCAAGGCGCAGGCATAACTGAACATGGCAAGGGATGTGAAAAACAACATTCTACAGGTACATTGGCCAGAAGAGACAGGCCAAAACGAGTATACCTCCTTTGGTAAATGTAAAAGGAGAACTGGCTTCAACGGACGAAGAGAAAGCTGAGGTATTGAATGAGTTCTTTGCCTCGGTCTTCACTGACAGCCAGGATTCTAATATTTCTCAAGTCACTGAGCCCTGCATCCCTAAACCTCTAGATAAGGACCTGGGTAGTAAATCCCCCCCCACTATAAGGGCAGAGCAAGTCCGAGACCGCTTCATGAGACTGAATGAGTACAAGTCTATGGGGCTGGATGGCATGCATCCCAGGGTTCTGAAGGAGCTGGCTGAGGTTGTTGCCGAGCTGCTCTCCATCATTTTTGAAAAGTCGTGGCTGTCAGGTGAGGTCCCGGATGACTGGAGGGTCACATCACTCCCATTTACAAGAAAGGGAGTAAGGAGGACCCGGGGAACTACAGGCCGATGAGTCTCACCTCTGTACCTGGGAAGATCATGGAACAGATCCTCCTGGACGACATGCTTGATCACATGAGGAATGAGCGTGTGATCTGAGACAGCCAGCACGGCTTCACCAGGGGAAGGTCATGCTTAACCAATCTGGTGGCCTTCTATGATGGAGTGATGGCATTCGTGGACAACGGCAAGGCGACCGATGTCATTTACCTGGACTTGAGCAAGGCCTTTGACATGGTCCTCCACCACATCCTTATCTCCAAATTGGAGGGATGTGGATTTGATGGGTGATCCATCCAATGGATAAGAAATTGGTTGAAAGGCTGCAGACAGAGGGTGGTGATTAATGGTTCTATGTCCAGGTGGAGGCCGGTAATGAGCGGTGTCCACCAGGGGTCTGTCTTGGGACTGGTGCTCTTTGACATCTTTATCAATGACATCGATGGCAGAATCAAGTGCACCCTCAGCAAGTTTGCTGATGACACCAAGCTGAGTGGTGTGGTTGACCCGGTGGAAGGAAGGGATGCCATTCAGAGGGATCTCAACAGACTTGAAAGGTGGGCCCAGGTGAACCTAATGAGGTTCAACAAAGCAAAGTGCAAGGTTTTGCACTTAGACCGGAGAAATCCCAGGCATTTATACAGACTGGAAAGAGCAGTCCTTGAGAGCAGCCCCGCAGAGAGGGACCTGGGGGTCCTGATGGATGAAAAACTTAACATGAGCCAGCAGTGTGCTCTTGCAGCTCCGAAAGCAAATGATATCCTGGGTTCCATCAGAAGAGAGGTGGCCAGCAGGGACAGGGAGGTGATTGTCCCTCTCTACTCTGCTCTTGTGAGGCCCCATCTGGAGTACTGTGTCCAGGTCTGGAGTCCCCAGTACAAGAAAGATAGCTGTTGGAGAGGGTCCAGAGGAGAGCCACAAAAATGATCAGAGTGCTGGAGCACCTCCCTTATGAAGACAGGCTGAGGGAGCTGAGCTTGTTCAGCCTGGAGAAAAGAAGGCTGCGAGGTGACCTCATTTCAGCTTTTCAGTACCTAAAGGGAGCCTATAAACAGGAGGGAAGTCAACTCTTTGAAAGGGTAGATAACAGCAGCACAAGGGGAAATGGTTTTAGTTGAAGGAGGGAAGATTTAGGTTGGATGTCAGGGGGAAGTTCTTTACTATGAGAGTGGTGAGGTGATGAGGCTGCCCAGAGAGTTTGTGGATGCCCCGTCCCTGGAGGTGTTCAAGGCCAGATTGCACGGGGCCCTGGGCAACCTGATCTACTATTAAATGTGGAGGTTGGTGGCCCTGCCTGTGGCAGGGGGGTTGGAGACTCATGATCCTTGAGGTCCCTTCCAACCCTGGCCATTCTGTAATTCTGTGATATGACTTACTGTAAACTTCACTATAAGCAGATAGATAATGTAAGTATAAATCTGTGTGAATGCATTTTTCTGTTCAATAAAGAAGTGCAATACTGTTTCTGACTCAGAGGTTTCCCTTTCACTGTGTCAGGTATCTATCACAAATGTTGTTTTTATGATAAAGAATTCTATTATGATTCAAAACTAGGTTTTCATCTTGTAAAACACACAAATATACATACTCTAATCACAAATACTGATGTCACAGGACTTCAGTTTGCTAAGGTCAAGATGGACATACATTTCTGAAATTACCACTGGACTATTAACTAGTAAAGTCTCTTGAATAGTCAAGTATTTTGGTATCAGTTTTTCTCCATGAGTTGTAGTAAACAAAATCAATTTTAATTTTTGGTATATTGACTTATTTACAAATTTCCCTTTACTATTCAGTCAGCTCTTTTCTTAAAGAAAAACTGGGGAATTAGTGCCGTTTACAGCTATTTGTTAAGAAAGGGAGACTAGTGCAATTTCATAGCTTTGCAGTCATTTCACAGAAGAGGAAAAGCAACACACCTTTCTGAAACGTATTATCATATTTAAGAATAATATTTACTAATTTATGAGGTGTGTAACAATATCATCACATCGCTGCACTTTTCTCTATGCAACTAAAGAATAGTCATATATTATTTAAGGTTTAGCTGCAACATTTGTTTTCAAAAGACTGTTTAGAATCAAGTCTATTATTAAATAGTACATTGCAAGAAAGAATAGAGTAATGGAATTAAAGAAGAAACGTGCCTTGTACCCTGTGTACTTTTAAACAAAGGTCTTGAAAGTAAAACCAAATTTGAAACACTATCTCTATAATATTTTCATTTTTTCTACAAAATTAGGGGAAAACTCTGTGGTGATCATTAGTTTTGGTCTGTGAAACGAATTTAAACTTAAGGCACTTCAATTTAAACATGGTTTAGCTCTATGGATAATCAAGTGTCAAAGCTTCCCTTATATTGAGTGGAAATTGAAAGCATAGCAATTATATTTATTCTTAAGTACATACACAGCAGATGTTCATGAGGTTCTGTTCTCTCGAAGCTCAAACCAGTTATCCCCATGTACGTCATTGCTGCCATATAAGACACTTTAGAATGTCCAAGACACCCACAAATGTAATGCTGACGTGGGGCTTAGAGGAGGTCTATGTCCTTGCAGCTGGAGATGAGGCCAGATCTCCACAATATGATGGGATGCGGACACTGATCATGCCACCAGACATCCACAAAGAGGTGTCTTAAGCTTGAACCAAATCTCACGAAAGGCTTACAGTGCAGAAATGCACATCTAGAATGGTCATTTAGATTCTGTAATCTAGTGGTGAGCAACAGACACCTCTGAAACATGATTTACCTGACCCCTTCTCTAGATCCATCTTGAAGGGAACAAATTGCATCATAGTTCTCTACTGTGACTTAAAAAATACATATAAATGACAACTCAGACACAAGTGTTTAATTCTGGAAAGATAAATCTCACATATCGTGTTCACAAGGATGTATTTCCTTTGTGAATACAAAGGAAACCAAGTATAGCAAGGGTGGAAACCTTAATCATTCTCACCTGTTTGGAAACTGACGTATTAATTATCCTAAAATTCTGACTTTTTTTTAAATTTCCAGCAGTTTGGGATGATTTCTCAATACTCTATAAATGAAAATATATTAAATTTGTGTCAAAATCATCTGCTTAAAAGCTATGCTATGTAACAGTGGATATTTTTATATAGCGGACAAACTGCCTTGCAAAACCACCTTCCCAGCACCTTTTTGCTACCCATAGTTCTGCATCTCTATTCTACCCTCATTGGCAATCACAGTTTCTTTGGCTGACACACCAAATTATGCTCTACAGAAACATCTTGAGAGAGCAAAAATACGTGAGCACACTACCCAATCACAAAGAGACCATTTCTCTAGCTAGTAATTGTTTCATAGGTTTAGAAGAAACACAACGGAAAAAATCCTGAAATATGTAGAGTAACAGATTAAATATCTATCAAACTACTTAAAGTCTCACTGAAACTCATCTGTTCCCATTAAATTCCAGTACCTACCTCACATTTCATTTAACTCCTTACATGAACTAAGATGACATGAAACAATACCTTATCTGCTTTCGGAATCAATAAGATTAATCCAGATCTCTCTCAGCCTTTCAAGTCTGCTTTTTTAGACCATTATAAATGGTGAATCAGAGTTCAGAACATTCCCTTCTTTGCTCTGTGTTGAAGAGGGTGGTACAACTCTACTGGGCAAATTTCAGTCCGCAGAAAGTGCCTCTTCAAACAAAGAACATTTAATAGGAAATAGGGTACATTTAGGTTAGATATATGGAAAAAATATTTTACAGTGAGGGTGGTAAGTAAGGCACTGGAACAGGTTGCCCAGAGAAGTGGTTGATGCCTTGTCCCTGGAGGCTTTCAAAGTGAGGCTGGATAAGGCCCCGGGCAAACTGATCTAGCTGTGGATGTCCCTGTTAATTGCAGGTGAGTTGGACTAGAGATCATACATCAGAATTACGTGTTTTGCAAGAAAAAAAGAACACATAGTAAACATGTAGAGCTGTATAGGATTTAAGTGCTATAGGGAAATATAAATTAAAATCAATTTGGGCAGAGGAGGAAAGTAAATGTAGGTTTCCATACTTCTGATGGGGTTTCTACACACTGTCCTCAAGAAAAGAAGCATGAGGCTGCATGCCTGTGTCCATGTGTGCACATTAACATGAAGGGAAGAAGAGGTAAAAAGAACAGTACTATAATTGTCACATGAACTTTTAAGAAAGTCACTATTGCATTTTTTGAAAGAAAAGTTACTGAAACTTTCTTACTTAAGCAAGCCCCAAACCTCTCAATACCACACAGAAGAGAAAAACATTCTCAAGAGGGAGATGCATGCAGATGAATGCTTTTATCGGTTTTATTCTTATCTTCATCAGGCATGTCCCTAGCCAGCATATCTGCTTTAAAGCAGTCCCTGTTGGCAATAATGTTTTGGTGCCCTACGCAAAATACCCTAATTCTTTCTGTGTATTTTATCTACCGCCTAAATCTCATAACTGTGAATTTTGTTTCAAAATAGGCATCTCTAAGGCGAAACTTTGACATAAAACACTTGTCTTCCCTGCTTTAAATTGTATTTTGAAAAACCTCATGAAAAATTAGGCAGAGTGTAAAAGTGTTGTTGAGGCATACTAGTTTTTCTACAGTAACTACTGAATTGGTTATGGCCACTTGTTTCTCAGATGGATAGAGTAGTATTTGTGAGGCTTTTCATACTAGTAATTGAAGAGTGGGAGAAAACGTTCAAAGATAATCAATAGTTTTATGTCCTTCTTGTACTACGTTGCCCAACTGCAAACAATACTCAAGGTGAAGTTGCACCACTGCAGTACAGAGCAGTACAATCCCCTCGACTGGCTGGCAGTGCTGTGCTTGATGCACCCCAGGTTACAGTTGGCCTCTCTGGCTGTATGGACACATTGTTGACACATGTACAGCTTGCTGTTGACCAAATCTCCAGATTTCTTTCAGCAGAGCTGGCCCCCAGCATTTCATCCCCCAGTCTGTACATATAGCCAAGGTTGTCCCTGTAAATTTATAAATATAAATTGAAAAAATTTGGAAGGACAAAGCTTTAAGTATCATAATTGAACCTCAATTTTTTTCCAATTAAATTTAACACGGAGGTATTTTACCAGTGATATTTACATCTCAGAGGACTTAGTGACCAAACTGTCTAATCGGGTTTAATTTTTGCATGAAAACACTCAGTTAAAATTCTGTATCTGCAGCACACTGATGATTGCAGCACCTGCTGAAGGCATGAAAAAAGGAGTCAGTCATTTTTATTCTACCTCACTTAAAATTAGACAGAGAGAACTTCAGGCTGTCCCACATAGTCAGATCACTGACCACTAAATTACAGCAGACTAAAATTATTTTTTCTCATAACTCTTTTGATATGTGTCCTACACATCTACTACTATGATCAAAAGATAAAGACATTTGCTCAGAGCAAGACAGAAGTCAAATTTAAAATTGCTGTGACTAATTTTAAAAAAATGAATTAAAAAAAAAAAGAAGTACAACAGTTAAAAAGTGTGAGGTACTACACTTTAAGAACAGTCAGTTCCACAGAAAAAAAAGTTTGAACCATTTATTCAGGAAAAGAAATATAGCACTGAGGACTGACAGCAAAATAATGGCATCAATATTTTTGCTATAAAGCAAGCATAGATATTCTGATTGCTCTCCTTTGAGTTCTTTCCTACCGATCTCCATTTTGTTACTCTCATAAAACAGTGCCCAAACACATTTCTTCAGCTGAGCAGTACAAAAGATTCCTCAGTACCACTGAATGCGAAGGAGGAATAACTTCAAGTCTATGAAGAAATCCATCACCAATGGTGCATTTAATACATCTCACTATATTAGTTTCCTTTCAAACAGTATTATGACAGTGTTAATTCATAGCAAAACCAAAGACAAGAGATAATGAACTGAGAAGAGTCCTGAGTAAGACAAAACAAATTAACATGACTAGAAATTTGGAAAATAGAAGCTATAAGGAATTCTGCACTAATTAAGGTTGTTTATCTTAAAGACTGAATAAAAAAGAGAACATAATGAAAGCCTTAAGTACTCAAAACTCTGTTGCGAAAACAAATCGAACAATCGGGTAAGAAAATAAGTCTGAAATCTCTTTTATTTAACATGTTTTAACTAGCAGGAAACTGATCTGCCTAAATGGTACAGGGCAAAATTCTGAAGATGATTTCTTTCACACCTGTTTGACACTAATATTTAGAGACTTCTTGCCTGTAAATCGTAGAATCATTGAATAGTTCAGGGTGGAAGGGGACCTTAAAGATCATCTAGTTCCAACCCCTTGCTGTGGGCAGGATTGCCAGTCACCAGATCAGGCAGCCCAGGGCCCCACCCAACCAAGACTTGAGCAACTCCAGGGATGGGGCATCCACAACTTCTGTGGGCAGCCTGTGCCTGGGCCTCATCATCCTCTAAGTAAAAAATTTCCACCTAACATCTAAGTCTCCTCTCTTTTAGTTTAATACCATTCAACCTTGTCCTAACACTATTTGCCCATGTAAAACATCAGTTTCCCTCCTGTTTGTAAGCTCCCTTTGGTTACCAGAAGGCCATGAGGTCTCCCCAGAGCCTTCTCTTCTCAAGGGCCAGCTCCCTCAGTCTTTCTTCATAGGAGAGGTGCTGCAGACCTGTGGTCATCTTCATGGCCCTTCTCCAGACCTGCTCCAACAGCTGTACATTTTTATGATTAAACCTCTGCATCCAGGAGGAAGGCTGACCGGCCTTAGAAGTGCACTTTCACTGAACAGCTTGCAACTGACGCAGGAGTGATGAAAACTAACTGGAAAACCTGAAGAAGTTTATCTTTTAGGGGCCTTATCAATGGATGCATGACATCTAAAATAAAATTTGTCAATAATCTTGTGCAATTAATCTGAAGGAGGACTGTACCCTAAAAGGAACTGTAACTTTGCCCTTCATGAACAGAAGATAATTCCAGGCTTAATGGGCCCTGATTGAGAATACAAACTTCTCAGTAGACCAGCATGGGATACATGAGTAAGGAGAACAGACATGAAGGTTGAGAAGTAATGCAGCTGTGCAATACAGAAAATTAGTAATTTTTATTATTATTATTATTTTTAACTGAGGGAACCAAAACTGCACGCAGCATTCTGAATGCCGTCTAATGAGCATTGATTAGAGGAGGAAAATTGTTTCCCTTTATCTTCCACCTGTGCTCATACCAATTATAGCCCAGTATGCTGCTGAATTCTCTGCCATCAGGGCTCACTTGGAGGCCCGTCTTGCTGCCCTACCAGGGCCTCTTCAAACAGAGCTGTCCTCAGGCAGACCACTGCTGGACCACTGCTAAGAGCTCATTCTCCCAGGTGCATGGCTTGGCATTGGAACTCATGAATTTACCTCACGAAACTCAGTGAATTTCAATAATTTCCTGGCAGTTAATTTCTCTAGTTTGCCTAGGTCTTTGGTCAATGTTGTACTGACAGCACCTTGCATCTTGATGTCATCTGCAAAATGGTAATCAGTCTCTCCATTACCTCCTTCAGGCCACTGACATACATGTTAGAGGTCATGTAACAGAATACCACTTACCAAAGCAGTCTAGGTAGAGTACAACCCACTCGCCACTGTGCTCAGCCTAAGCACTGAGGGCTTCCATACAGCATGGAATAAGGATTAAGAAAACTCATCCAACAAAAATAGTTCTATTTTCCACTAGGCAATAACAGCAAGAAGCCAGGATCTCACTGGATTTGTTTGTTTGTTTTATGTTTCTTTTATAAATTCTCAGTACTCTGAAAATTAAAATTAAATATCACTTGAAAAGGAAAAAACATTATTCTCTTTTTAATAAAATAAAGAAAAGTGAAAAACTGAATACACGGAAGTCATCAAATCAGAGACCTATGAGACCCACTTAACATGAACTATATGAAAAATCTTACCTTGCCAAATCATTACAACATTTGTTATGAAATTTCACACATTACAACAACATCCAAAGTTGTTTAAAAATATGGATATTCTGTCAGAAAACACCAACAGGTTCTGCTGGGACATCTTCCCCCTCCTTGTAGTCAAGGACTTCAGACTTCCTAACTGAAATATTGCAGAGGGAAAAAATAATAGGGAACTCAAATATCCAGACACCTTTCTACTCTGAATTACCACTGCCCACCATCACCACTGACACAACTATCCAGTTTCCAAGTACAAGATGTGGTAGATATCTGTTAGACTCTGAGGTGCTGCCAGATGCTTGTTCATCCAATCTGAGGCCAAAGGCCAGGACTGTGGTGAATGTACCTACACCTTCCACACAGTGCTTTGGGAAGGGTCCACAAGCCTCATTTCCCCCTCCATGTGCACCAGTACAAGTAGCTCATCACCAGCTGCTTCCATCTCCCTTACAAACCTGCACAAGACTTGTAGCTGGGACCTCAGCACTGATAGCTCAGAGGATCCCTTGCACAAGAAATTTATGTCTGCACCAGTAGTCCAGCCCATCAGCTTCCATGTAAATTGGAAGATACATATCTTAAAGCAGTTTGAATGAAATATTTTAGCTGAAAGAAAAAATGAAAAAAACCTAAATCTGGATTTCTTTCCAGTTAAAAATCAACTGCTGATGTTAATTTTTGAAAGTAAATTACTTTTAATTTCACAAAATTTCAACAAAAAACTTTTTATCTAGAATAATAAACAAGCAAACTAACTTTAGATCTGCCTAATTTTTAAGATGTATTTAAAACATACACATTTTATTTCAGCTCCTACTTAAAATAAACCAACATCATGCCAAACATACAAAAAACCAAAGCAAAAAAAGAACCTCTCACTCAATAGGCTCTACAAATAGCTAGCAAGGATATTTATTCTTGCCTCACTTTTTAAAAATTCTCTTAAGCATTTCAATTATGACCTTATGCATTTTTATTAGAGCTCTAACACCATATCATAGTTTCATATTGCCAACATATTGCTGCTAATTAATGGAGAAGATCACAAATTCCTGATAATCCATTTTAAAGCGTTGATTTACATACACACCAAAGCTGATGAAATATATCTGATGGTCATCAATGATCCTAGGTAGGTCAATTAAGGATAAAGGTACTGAATTACAATATATTGTAACTTTTCAATGCAAGATACTTAACAGGTATACATATATGATAAGAATCAGAATTTGAAATAAAAATGGTCAAGAGTAAATATTTAAGAAGTTGAGTACATTTTTCCCAAAAGCACAACTTATATCTGAAATATCCATCTTGAAAATTAAACTTTTTCATAAAGTCTTCTTTTTTAATGTCTGCATTTATTCATGACAATATTATGGATTTACTTATCACTACATATAGATGGAAAAAGTATATTAGTATTACAAGTTGATAGTAGATTTTAACAGCAACATTACAGTAACTTCTAGCAATTCTCAGCAGAGTTTCTCCTAAATATCTGTAGCATGTGGAAATCTACAAGAAAGAATGTTAACTCAAGATAACACCATTTTGAAAAGATGTTGAAAATAGAAACTTTAAAAATCTACTCTGTTGTTTAAATCATACTGTCCACAAGAAAAGCTCTGTTAAAAATTACCTTAGGGGCAGATTCTTGGGATTTTCTGTTAATGACATTAGCTGTGCAAGAAAAGTGATTAACAGCTGGCTCTCAATCTCTGTGATCTTAATCATTAGAAAGTAAAGCCGTAATGTCTTGTTTAATTACTGCAAGCACAGTGTGTCACCAGCTAATTAGATATGATTGATTATTGTCATCTTCATACACCTCTGAAAACATCAGACACAAATATTTGAATCCTGTCATACTTATTTGGAGAATGAACTTTCAGAATGTCATGTTGAATAAAAATTGCCTGATTAAAAATAAAAATTCTAATCAATACTAAATAATAGTGTCACACAGTTGAATACGCTAGAATACGACTTCTATTCCATAAAACAGCCAAGGCACAAACCATGAAAAAATTGCCTAATTTTATTTTGATCTAGATAATATCTTCAAAGAATTTGCTTGCTTATTACTAAGCCTCACTTTATTCACAAGTGGACAGTACCACAGAGTTAAATAGTCTAAGAATATAAATATCTTCCTATGCTTATGGTGCATTTTTACTAGTTAAGAAAACAAAGCATAATATTCACAGTTCAAACTAAATCATTTAGCAATAGATCAAAAAGATGAAAAGAAAATAGTCCTTGGATATTATTTAAGAAAGATAAATTTTATCATTACTATTAGTGGTACCATTCAGCCTACCATAGTAGGATGTCAGTTAATACACAAATGTTCCCGTTGAAATATTAAAGGGTAAATGAAGAACATATTCCCTTATAACATACAATTAGGAGTATAATTCAAAGTGACTCACTTTCTTTTCTTATTATAGACTATGTATGGCCACTGATTCATTTGGCTCTCTTTTTCCTTAACTCTGTTACAGCTCTACCACACTCCTTATTTTTAAAGCTCTACCATCATGTTCTTTCTTTCCATTTAACTGTGTTGACTTGTTCTGCCAAGAACAGCTAATCGTAAAATCATAGTCCTCTAAGATCATCTGCCAACCCATCACTCCATCATGGCCACTAAACCATGTATCTCAGTGCCACATTTGCCGTCATCTTCAACATCTTTAAGGGACAGTGACTCCCATCACCTCCCTGGGCAGCCTATTCCAATCACTCACCACTCATTTGGAAAAGAAATCTTTCCTACTATTCAACTTGAAATCTCCCCTGACTGAACTTAAGGCCGTTACCCTTCACTCTATAACAGTTACCTGGGAAAAGAGGCCAGGCCCCAGCACGTTACAACTTCCTTTCAGGTAGTTGTAGAGAGTGATCAGGTCTCCCCTGAGCCTCCCCCAGTCTGAACAATCCCAGTTCCTCAGCCACTCCTCATTAGCCTAATGATCCAGACCCCTCACAGCTTTATAGCTCAATGTCTTTCTTGTAGCGAGGGGCTCAAAACTGAACACAGCACTCAAGGTGTGGCCTCATCAGGGTATGATCACCCTGTACAATCTTGTACAGAGGGAAGATCACTTCCCTACTCTTGCTGGCTACACTATTTCTGATACAAGCCAGGATGCCATTGGCCTTGTTGAGGACCTGGGCACGCTGCTGGCTCATATTCAGCCAGCTATCAACTAACAGCCTCAGATCCTTCTCCTCCATGCAGTCTTCCAGCCACTCAGCCCCAAGCTTGTAGCGTTGCCTGAGATTGTTGTGGCCAAAGCGCAGAACTTGACATTTGGTCAAAGCTCCTACAGATAGCCTCAGCCCATTGATCTGGCCTGTCCAGATCCCTCTTTAGGACGTTCCTACTCTCAAGCTTACAGATAAATTATTTACCCAACTAAGCAAAGCCACACCTAACTGCTTAATTTCTGAATAAAGTGATGTAAATACTTCTAGTCTCTTTCTAAATATAAAGTGGTAAGATGTGGTTTAATCACCCTACTGCCAATTATGATACAGCAAAAAAAAAAAATCACCATTATTCGTAACTTCCCATACTATGTTGGCTTCTAGAAACATGGAACATAGCAAGATTTAGGTAAAGATTAATCATAAGGATTTAGAGAATCCCTAAGTATTAAAGCAAGTCCAATGAAAAACTTTTTCTTTTAACTGTAGTTATTGTTTTTACAGGCCAGTAGCTCAGATAAACCCAGGCTGGAACCAAAAATCTTTTCAGTCGTGCATTTGGCTGCTAGCCTGAAAAGTAATGAGACAGTTCAGTTTCATGTTTTATCCAAATACTTAACAATATATTTATCCTCTTCTTTTCCTTAGCTCCAGTTCTCTGATGGAACTGTGATGAACAGTAACTTTTTAAAACTTTTCATATTTAGCAGACAAAGCATTAAAAGTACATCAAACTGGTTGAAACATTGAATATAAGGGATAACATCAACAAGAAAACAGTGATTCAGTGATTTAATTATTAAAATAGAAAAGCATAGGCTACATAGCACGATAAATAAAACTGCATCAAATTTATAATGCTTTCTGAACAGTAATGAAACTGGCAGAGAACGGCCAAGGAAGATGAGAGCTAGGTAGGAAAATGAGAAAGTCTCCAGAAGCAACCCTTTAGATAGAAATTCATGCTGAAGTGAAAAGAAACGTCAATAGTACCTAGAGAACTTCTATTAAAAAGCAGAGAAGACTCTTGTTTATAAACTGATGGCATATCAATGTCATGAAAAATATAAGAGTAAAAGTCTGTTTTTACCTAAATCATGGGACAACATGATTTCCAGCAGCTCTACCAAATGAAACTATAGAATCGGAACACATGTATAAAGGCAGAAAAAAATTACTGGAAAATATAAAATGATGCCACAAATACTAACAACAAGAGCAGCTGAAGGTAAGTTGTTTGATTATAGTTGAATATTTTAAGGCTTTTTGCAGAATATTTACCAAAAAAGAGTATAATAAATTTGCAGGATTTGCTTTTTATTCATAACTGTCCCTTCCAGTGTCATCTGTCATTCACTGATCCTTGCCACATGACACAATGAAGTGGCACAATGCATGGCTGATACTGCAGGGAGAATCTTCACTGCCACAGCTGGGGCACAGGAGCACTTGTGCATTGCTACAGACCAGGAAGAGATGGCTGAGTTAGCTCATGCTTTAGCCAGCATCACATGGACAAGCACCCAGCTGGCCCTGCAAGCAATACAGCATGAAGAAAGCAGACAACAGGGACAGGGATATGAGCTTTACTAACTACTCATTGAAACAGCAAGCAGCAAGTTAGGAAAACAAAGCTTCTACACAAAATAAATTGTGACTTGGTGCTCAGCGTGGAGGAGCATGAAATGGAAGTCAGACAGTCAAGTGACACAGGAATTTTTTAACTCAAGGTTTTTAGGAAGCCTTAAGTTAACCTTGCTGTCAGGGAAAGAGATAACAGCATGAGCAAACTCATACTGTTGACAAACGACAGGTTAAAAAAAAAGAAGGGATTGTAGGGATTTATTTTAATTTCAGAACATGGATGCGAGATAACAGAGCCAGAAACAGACAAAAAATACAATAAGATGGAGAGAAAGTTTATATTCTAACTGTTCTTTTCCTGTTCTTTCATTCATTTTCCTGAATAAATTTTATTACTGTTGTAGAAGGTTACTGAATGAAAAAAAGTCTTCAAAACTACATAGATGTAGGTGGCTCCAACAGTAACATCTCCTATTTATTTCCATGGAAGCTATAACAGATACAAAGAGCACAATAATACTATTTGAAAGAGCAAGTTCTCACCTACAAAACACTATTTTTCAACATGGTTACCACCATTAGATATGCATTTTTTGCTGTAAATGAACAGGAGCCTGCATGCTGCACTCAAAAATCTACACCAGCAGAGGTGACCCACTGTCGCTGTCACCACTACTGAAACGTACCACTCACTGCCTCACTGTGCTCACATCCACTGTTTGGTCTCCATAAACATTCAGCAAGTATCAGTGAATGTGAATGAGTGCCAATTTTTCCTCATGGAGGATGTCAATGACACATCTTTGCTTCGTACGCACTTCCACGTCAGACACCACTGTATCAGACTGCCCTCTATTGCCATCAGTCATATGGCAACAAAATGTGATGGAACATTGGCAGTAAGATTCAACCTCTACTGCCATACCATCAACATCCAACTCTGACATTATGTGCCAACATAATATAATAGGAGGCATTACTTTCAGAGTATCTCTCATACATGTACATATATGCTATATACTTTTATATAGGTATACACTATAAACAGATAGAAAGATATCATATAGGTATATTTTATAGTACAGTATACATATATCTATATAGAAAACAAACAAGCAGAAAGATGAGTTCAGAATTTACAAGCAAGTTTCAAGGAATAACATATCTACATCAGAATAATCAATTACAGACTCATTACATTAGAGTAATTGCTTTGTATTGAATGCACTTGAATCACTTAACAAAAGACAAACAATTTGAAAACTTCAATAGAAGTATTAAACACCATGTCGATAAAGTACTGGAGAAGGGCCTGATTCTAGAAAGAATTTTCTTTTAGAAAACTGCATCTAAAGCCAGAGATAGTCTTCTTGAGGAGTCAAAACAATATTCTAAAATATCACAGAAACCCAAAACTTCCGAGCCAAGCCATTCTATGATTCCATGACAAAGGAGGAATAAGTGCCACTTATGAAATTCAACTTTGCGCAATGTAGGTAATAAAGCAGTGAAATGAATGCGCTTCTTCTAAGTTTATGTTAGATTTGGCTTAATCACAGAACACAGATCACAACTGTATCCTAACAAGAAGTCAAATCCATGTTCAAACTGTTTTGAAAATACCTGATTCTGAACTTTATTTATAATAAGCTTCTCCTCAAATGGCAGATCTTACCTCTCCTCTAAGTATGAGACTTAAGCATTTTGAGATTCAGATGGGAGAAGAAAAAACAAAAGCTACAAAAAGGGAAAATGTCAAATCCCTCAGAACTTAATCCTATTTGCATTCTTGCTACTTGTGAGAGAGTCAATCTATCTTTGTTATTTTCCTTTCACATTTGAATGAGTTAAATAATAACATTCACAGGAAGCATTTTCAGTCTTTAGATATCATAAAAATCACAGGATAATTAAATGCAGTTATAGCTGTTTTATTTTTCTTTTTTGCTTTCCTTTTTAAACAATGTCTCTCACACACACACAAATAAATTGTATTACATAAGATAATAATAGAAAAGTTAGGCTCTTAGCTATTCCTAGGAAAGCCAGAATAGCAAAGACTTGATGAAAAAGAGGTTAACAGTGTGTCAGTACAAAAGTACTCAGCAGTATTCAGCATAAAGACAGCCTGTCTACGTAGATGCCATTTCATTGACCAAGAGACTGTGTTATTGCTCTAGAAACCTATGGATTAATTTCAAAAGCACACATCCCCTGAAGCAAGTCATGATCAAAAATACTGCATAACCAAATATTGCATAATACTCATATGCAAGCAAGCAAAGAATGAGAATATGATCTTCTTCGGGGGCTTTTTTTTCTTCTTAACAAATATAATAGACAGGTATACTGCTTGTGTGTTCTACTTTTTTTTCCCCACTGCCTCAAAACAGACAAAAAATTGAAATATAAAAATTCACTTAGCAAGACATTTGCCTCTGATGATCTCTGTTTTAAAGCACTAAACAATTGGAAAAAATACAGACATAGTCATTTCCTGCCAGATAGGGATACAGATAAAGTGAGTTCCAATTTTCCCAGTTAGCTCCCTTAAAGTGGTTTTGGTAACCATATCAGCAGCACCACAAAGTCATCCCAGTACCTTAACGGAACTATTGCCAAATTATCCCAATGCTATGCCATAGTGGAAGCATCAGTGAGAGACGTCAATGTACCCACAAGTATTTTGATGATAGGATAGCCTGAATAATCTTGTGTTATTTATGTTTGAAGAATATTTATGAAAGGCTAAGGCTGGGAAAAGGTATATGCTCTTAAACTACCAACATTTTCATGGTTTTATGCAAGTATAAAAGTAAGATTTGCAGGACAAGAGACAACAAGCGTTTGTGAAGGAAGACAGGAAAATACAAGCATGGGTGTGGAAAGACAGAGGAGTTGTTACTGGCATGACTTGTGAAAGAAGTAGAGAATACCAAAAACAAAATAACAGAACAGAATAAAATAATAAAATAAAATAAAAAAAAAACCATAAAATAAAAGAACAGAATAAAAGGAAGGCCAGAGGAATTGACAACAATAACATGGAAAGAGAGAAATCTAAAAAAGAAGTATATGGAAAAAATGAAAAAAGGCAAATTAAAGCACTGCATGCTTCGAAGTAAGTAGTTGACATCTTCATCTTTTGCTGGAATGAGCAACCCAGGTTACTAATCCATAAGAGAATTTGACAAGTTAACTCTACTCAGAATTGATATTAAAAATCTGTGTGAAAAATGGAAACAGAATTTACAAAATGTACTTCACAGTAGTGTTATCCAAAACAACAAGCCTAGCTAAATAGCAAGCCCGCAAAACACAGTTGGTGGTAAGCAGCATCCTGCCAGAGGTGAACTGGTGCTTCTCTAGCTGTCAGAAGATTCACTGGCACGACTGCTAATGGAAAACATGCCACTGCTTCCTACAACTTTCTCGGTGCATACCAGTGCTCAGATGGCACCCTAAGTCACCTAGTCACCCTAAGGACCTCGGCCGAAGGAGTGTCACAGACAAAACATTACAGACTGACAACAGCCCCCATTCCCCATTCCCCTTTGCTGCTTGAGGGGAAGAGATAAAAGAGGTTGGATGGGAGGAAGGTGTTTGTAGTTTGCTTTTAGTTCTCACTGCTCTAGTCTGTTATTAATGGGTAATCAATTACACCAGCCTCCCTGTGCTGAGTCTGTTTTGCCATATTTTGCCATGACAGTAATTAGAGAGTGATATCCCTGTACTTCAACTCACGAGCTTTTTTATTTATTTCCCATTACATTTTCTCCCTCTTCCTATGAGGAGGGGGAGCGAGAGAGCAGCTGCAGTGGAATTTACCTGCCTATCAGGATGAAATCACTACAACTGAAAATTCACTGAGTTTTTCACTATGCTTACAAGGCTCTGAGGATTTTCTGATTAAAATGGGCAGTGCATGGCACCTCCGCTCCTCCCAGTTAGGTTTTCTCCTTTTCATAAATGTCAAAGGCTTACTTCAGCCTTCAATACCTTCCTTGAATTTTTGTGCCACAGGTATGCACAACATTCATATTCAGATGATTAGCACTGATTTTAATGGGCCATTAAAAATCCTGGAAGTGATCTTAAATAATCTGAAACCAAGATATTGCTTTCCTCTTGTAAAAAAGAAAGCATTCTAGCACAAATGATCCACAAAACCCTAAGAAGTTAATTTTAGTCTCATTGAAATTGAAGTCAGTTGAAAGTTTCCAGTCGAGTCACAAGTTTAAATTGTCAAAAATGCTCACAGCTTTTTAAAATGTAACATTCATAGCACGGTTACTACCATAACTATAAAAAATCATGCAGAAATACATCTTTTAGGATACTAAAAAGTTTTTAGATGAAATCAATGTGAACACTCTTGTTCACACCTCATTAACAATTCCTTCAAGTTGCTGAACAAATAAAGGGCATTTTAGCAAATTATAAACATATGCAATTTCTCCATTTAAGATACAAGAATGATATTTAAAAATATATATTTTTTAAAATTTTACGATTTTCTCATAATATCAAGGGCCTAACTAAATACTAAATACCTCAGGTTAGAACTCCAAAATATTTACTATATAAAGGAACAAAGAAACAATCACACAAAAACAGTTGCAGTAATTGTGTTAAAAAGGTGGAAATTAAACATAAAAATCAAAACTTGACCAGACAGCCAAGGAACATTTCTAAAAGTTGCAGCTGAGGCATAGGAGAGAATTATACGGAGATGTTTTAAACAAGACAAAAAAAAAAAGTAAGAAACATTAAGCATGCTAAGTAACCTATTTTAAGACATGCAGAAAATTTGCATAGCAACCTGCTTCGTTATTTGTTTTTCTGATTGTGCGACTTAGAGAGGGATCCATTAATGAAGCAAATGCAATTGATTATTTTTCTGAATTCTATTATTAAAAGCATAGACATGCTAATTGAGTTCATTTTCCTGCTCTGTTAAGTATTTTTTTTTTTTGAAACTGTAAACTTCACAGAAAACACTTGTAGGAAAACTTTTGGAGTAGGCACTTTTGGAGATTGTCATCTAGTTCAGCCCAAAGCTCAAATTGTGGTCATCTAGACCACATCCATTTCCAAGCATGAAGACTGCACAACCTGTGGGACATGTTCCAAAGTATAACTTTTCAAATTCCTCATTTGTTTTTTCTTTCCTCTTCTTTCATCAGGAAGACCTATTCAACACTCAGTTTGGTGCCATCAGCAAAATTTCTGAGGTTGCGCTCGATCCCATCATCTATGTCATGGATAAAGATGTTAAGGAGTACCAGTAGCAAGACAGGTCCCTGGGGGATATCGCTCATTACCAGCCTCCACCTGGACATAGTGCCATTTACCACAAGCCTTTGGTTGCAACCTTCCAACTAATTCCTTATCTACTGAACATTCCACACTTCAAATCCACATCTTTCCTATTTAGAGATAATGATGAGAAGGGGGAGAATGACAAAAGCCTTGCAGACATCCAGGTAAATGACATCAGTTGCCTTTGTCCACCAGTGCCACTGCTTCATCACAGAAGGCCACCAGTTTGGTCAGGCACAAACTTCCCTTGGTGAAGCTGCGCTGTGCTGGCTGTCTAAGATCACCTGCTCATCCCTCATGTATACTAACCTATCTTCCAAGACTATCTCTTCCATGATCTTACCAGGCACAGAGGTGAAGCCTGTAGTTCTCCAGGTCCTCCTTCTTCCCTTTCTTATAAATGAGAGTGATGTTTCCCTTTGTCCAGTTCCTGGAACTTCACCTGACAGCCACAGCTTTTCAAATACGATGGAGAGTGGCTCAGTAACCACATCAGCCAGCTCCCTTATGACCCTAGGATGCACATCATCCAGCCCCATAGACTTGCACACATTCAGTCTAATGAAGTGGTCTTGGACTAGCAATGCTCCCCCAATTCCCACTGTGATGGGATTCAGGGATGCGAGAAATATGAGAATCCTGTCTGCTAGTGAAGATTGAGGCAAAGAACTCATCAAGTACCTAAGCCTTCTCCATATGTCTTGCAGCCAGTTCTCCTTCCTCATTTATCAGAGGAGGTATGCAATCTTTGGCCTGTCTCTTCTGAACAATGTACCTACAGAACCCCTTCTCATTGTTTTTAATGTCCCTTGTCATGTTAATTTCCATCTGTGCCTTGGCTTTCCTAATCCCACCTCTTTATGTCTGCACAGCATCCCTCTATTGTTCCCAAGTGACATGTCCTTGCTTTTACTGCCTTGTACTTGCCCTTCTTTTCCCTCAGTATGACCAGCAGGTCCTTGCCAAGCCATGCTGGTTTCCTGCCTCCTCTGCCTGCTTTCCTATTCTGAGGGGTGGAGAGCTCCTGTGCTCTCAGAAAGGCATCCTTAAAGAGTAGCAAGCTTTGCTCTACTCCTTTGTCCCTAAGGGCAGCTTCCCAGGAAAACTCATCCAACAATTCCTCAAACAGCCTCAAAAATTCTCTCTCCTGAAGTTCAGAGTTCTGACTCTACTCTTTGCCAGGCTCACATTCCTCAAGATCACAAACTCAGCCATGGCATGGTTGCTGCAGCCCACGCTGCCTCCAGTCTTCATGCCTTTAACAATCTCCTAACATGTCAGTGAGCACGGGGTACAATAGCATTTCACCTCTGGTACGTCTGTCCAATACCTGAACCGGAAAGTTATCACTGATGGACCCAAGCGTCTTCTGGATCACTTGCTGCTCACTGTTTTGTTTGGAACTCGCCAGCCAGCCTTTATTGGTGCTTTGGGCACCAATAATGCCTCCCATGTACAAGACTTGGCAATTCCCCCTCTTGAACTCCATGTCAGCCCACTTCTCCAGCCAATGCCCTCTAAAAGGCAGCACAGCCATCTAGTGCATCCACCCCTCTTCACAATTCTTTTTATCATTTGCAAACCTACTCAGGGTATGCTCTGTCTCACTGTCCAAGACATTAAGGAAGATGGCTGAGCCCATTACTGATACCCTGGATACACCAGTAGTGACCAGTCTCAACATGGATTTCATGCCAGTGACTATGCCCTTTGAGCATAATAATACAGAATTTTCAGTCTCCTTCTCTATTTAGCTGTAAAAATACTTGTTTTCAATGTCGAGTATAAAAGCCTCTTCTTAGTTCATAAATGGATTCCCAGTTTTTAAGTAGAAGGTAGTTTTCCTTCATGTTACTTCATAATTGTGCAGAAATCTTTCTTTCTTCAAATAGTCTTAAAATTTGCTTCCATCAAAGAGAAGACTATTATCCACAAACAGTGGATAATTTCCATATTCTGAGATGGCTCCATCTATGCTCTTATGAGCTGAAGAATAAACAGTCTGGCGAAACAGCTGCCTGAAGTGTCTTTTACACTAAGTAATCCTTAGGACTGTCAGGTAGAATGAAGGAAACAGCAGCTGAGAAAAAGATTATTACTCAACTAAGTAGATTAGACCCAATGGTTAAATCCTGAAAGATCCTGACGGCGCCTTGGTTTGTGCTAAGCACTCTAGCTCCTGTTGACTATTTTCACTGGCAGGAGTAGAAAACTCTAGACTACACAGTGATTTTTCACATAGACTATGTCATTAAGTAAGTGAATAAAATAGGACTTTTGGGACTCAGGTAATACAAATTGTTCAAAATAAAACAGGATAAAATTCTGAAAAAATCTGGAAAGAAAGTGGAATACTCAGATTGCCTAGTTTCTAGCAAAAACACTAGAAAAAAAAAAAAACACGTAAGTCCATTCTCAATTTTTCAGCCAGGTGTTCCTTCATAAACTTTGAATGCAGAATGTATGGAATAAGGCCTTATAGCATAAGGATATTCCCTCACTCACTAAAAATCAGACTTTGGAAACTCAGATTCTGGTTTAAGGAATAACTTAGTACAGCATATTTACTGTTAGCCACCAGCTTTAGAACAGCTGATGGATAAAACTGTAGGTTCTCAAGCTACAAAGAGAACCCAAGAGTTATTAAAATTGTATTCAAATTGTCAGTGGCATCTATATGATGAATTATCTGTCTCAGATATGTATATATATATTTATGTATATGTTCACACTTTTTAAAAGGAGCTTTCGGAATCTATGGATGTATTAGATTAAAGGGAGGAGTAGAGATAATATCTAGAAATCACTAAAAAGTTTGGGAACATTTTCCTAAGTATACACCTTATGAAATGCAGTTCTTAGTTCAGTAAAATATTATTGAAATTGCTGTTTCTATATTAGTTTTCTCCATTCTGTATTATGAACACTCAATATACCTTAGGACTAGAACAGTTAATGGTTCCTCATTAGCTTCAATGTCTTTAAAGCATCAAAAATAATATGACTATTTTAAAAAGAGATAAGTAATTATCCAGCCAAGTAGACTGAGTTTTGTATGTAGTTTGTGGTACCTTAATTATGGATCAAAAGCCCCTTTTCTGCCTTTAAAGAATGTACTGAGATAACATAGCCCAAATTTATCTCCATTATTTTTAAGTACTTTGCCAAAAATCTCTTAAATACGAACATATTTACAGTAACCTCCATGTGATTATGGTGAACAAAGATATCAATCTCCAAAGGAATCCAAGAGATTAAGGACCCTCTGAAGATAAACCAGGAACCAGTAGGCCAACAGAGAAACACTGTAACAGAAGGTTTTGGGAAACACTTTCCAAGCATGAGCTGAATTTTACCAAAGCCTTTTTATTTTTATTTGTATCTTTTTTTTCCCCAAATGAAGCCCTTCAGAAATAAAACTTCAGAAAAATTAATGTGCAGCTAAAGCTGTGAAGAAAACAAATGCTGGCATCATTATCTGACGATTGGCAAGGGCCAGCCTCACTACCAAGCAAGAGGAAACAGGTACGACAGGAATAGGTTCTGAACAAAGAAAAGTGGTCTGTGTTTGACACAGTACAAAAAAGGCAGAGACAACAAAGACGACAACAGGAAAGAAGAAAGTAACTGAAACTAGCAGCCTATTCATAAATCACAGGCCTCCTCTGCTCAGCCAGAAACACCGATTTGGATCCTTTTCACTTAACATCCACCTAGCCTGGGTCTATCACAGTCAAACAGTTCAGAAAAAGAGAACAAAAAATAGTTATCCCTTTTATTAGACATTTTAAGACATACTTAACAATTTACTGACATCTTCAGAAAGTGAGGAAGAGTGGTTGCTAGCCCTATTGTAACTTCATTTAAAACAGTCCAACTATTTCAGTTCTATCAACAGCACATTTTTTCTCCAGCTTACATTTATTCAGTGGTAATTTCATCATTCAGGAAAACGGAAAAACTTCTGAAGGCTGGAGGAGGTATAATGCAAGCAAAGACTTGAACACCCAATGCAATCCCACCTGTGACATCTTAGCCATAACTAGAACCATAAATGTACAGCTCTATAGATCGTCACTAAATTACACAAAGATATTAGTAATCACTGTTTTCTTAATCCTGATTTAGATAATTCCTTTTATAGTGAAGCTTCAAACAATTATACTGCACTAACTAGGGGGCAATATGTGTTGTGGACCTATACTTAGAGATTAATGACCTGAAACTAAAATTCCTAACGTACAAAAAATAAAAAATACAGTAATCATTATCACCAAACAACTGCTTCAGGAACATAGTAAATGATATGAAGCCCTGCTAATCAGATGTTAATTCCTGAACTACAGCTTTACATACATCTTGATGTTTTGCTGTTAGCACTTGCTAATATTACTAGAAATAAATTGGATGTTTATAAAACATTTCATAATTCTAATTTTAATATTGAACTTGCTTATACAACTTCCCAACTCAAAGATGGAGAAATCATAAAGTCAGATACCATAAGCCATCCTAGCCTTCTCTTCTCTAGGCTGAATAGCCCCAACTCTCTCAGCCATCCCTTGGATCATTTGTGTGACCCTCCTCTGGACACACTCCAACAGGTCCATGTCTCTCCTGTGAGGACTCCACATCTGGACACAGTACTCCAGTGAGGCCTCACCAGCACAGAGCAGAGGGGCAGGATCACCTCCCTTGATTGCTAACCATGCTTCTCTTTTGATGCAGCCCAGGACACATTGGCTTTCTGGGCTGCAAGGGCACGTTGTGGGCTCATGCCCAGCCAGCAATCCACCAGCGCCACCATGTCCTTTTTGGCAGGGCTGTGCTCAATCCTTTCATCCCCCAACTTGTATTGGTAGTGGATGTTGCCTATACCCAGGTGCAAGATGTGGCACTTGGCTTTGTTGAATCTCATAGGTTCTCCTGGGCCCACTGCTTGAGTTTGTCTAGGTCCCTCTGGATGGCATCCCATCCCTCAGGCATGTCCACAACGCCACGCAGGTTCTGGCATCATTCTCTCTACAGCATTCATACTGCCTCTAGTCCTCTAGTAGATACTTTCCTATAGGGTTTTTTTTTTGTCTGTTTTTTGTTTTGTTTTGTTTTTGTTTTTTATTTCCAGGAAAAACAATATACCGTTGTGTGCTTGTTTGGTATCTTTCTATAGCCTTGTTCTCACACATTCTGTGGCATTATGAAAAAAAAAAAAGCAAAAAGAAATACAGAGAAAAGGAAGAATTAGGTTCTTACAAAACAGTAACATGGTCTGTAACCAGAGAAGACTAATTTCTTGACAGACAAGGAGACAGACAGAAACAATGTGTATGGGCCTAAAAATCCAAGTAGCTTTTTTTTTTTTTTTCCTCTGTGACAAAAGCTAGAAAGCAGATAAGCATATCAAGCACACATCTGTAAAAGTAATTCCTCTTTGCCTTCAAAAACAGAAGATAATGATAATAAAGACTTCATGCAGGCATATAACAATGGTTAAAAGATCTACAAGAGATTACCCCAGATAACATTTCTTCTACATAAAAGAGGGAAAACGTAACTCAGACAAAAGCACAGAAAAATAGAAACTACTCTTGATTTGAATTCCAACACTTCAGTATATCTTTCTCTTTGGTTTAGACTGAGTGGCATGCAGGGAATCTGAATTACAGTCCAATGAGTAGTATTTATATTCAGTCACACTGTTTGCCAGCACCCCCACAAGTACTTTTACACTACATTTACACAGCCACTAGCTCTAAGCTAAAAACTTGTTACTAGCAAAACAGGGAAGAAAGGATAGATGCTGCATGTGAATTCAAGAATGGTTTTAACTCAGGGAGAAGAAAGCCACTTCAGGTCAGCTACACAACAAATCCCTCAAGAGCTCCTTCATTTGCCTCTCTCCCTGTGTAATTGCTTCCACATCATTTAAAGCACATCAGTGCAATTGGTACCCCCATACAAAAGCCTCACATCTGTGAAAAGCCTTTACAGGTCTTCATGAAGTACTGGACTGAAGCCCAGATCTGAGGTACAAAAGGAATAGGAAAATACAGCACAGTGGCTACCTGGATAGCTGAATTTTGGACAGCACTCTTGGGATTTATTTCAGTAGTTTAATTATAACACAAGAGTAGTTTACTGGGGTGGGTCAGACTGTAGGTCAGAGTGAGTATGTGCTGACAAATGTGTATTAAATCATTAACTAATGAAATTAATTTTAAAACAAAGAGAATATCATAAATTTTGTATAACACTAACTTTAGTAAGGCCAGGTTTTGCAATCAAGAAATCTTTACATATTCATCATGGATAGGCAAATTTGCCAAATGCTAATCACTGTAATTAATTCAGATCTAATGAGAATCTGCAGACGCATAATAGCTAAAATGCATAGCTGACACTTTCCTAAAAATACAACCGTTCAAGTGTTCTAGTGAATGGGAAAATAGACCATTATGCACACCCAAGTTTTGCAGAAAAAGTAAGCAAAGACAGTGACTTAAGCCTCTGCCATGCCTTGATACAAAAAAGAACTGCAGTGTGCATCTAGGATTTAACCAGCATAGTGCTGAAGTACAGTCCTGCTGCTGAAACCAGCAGGTCACTGCACCCAGTTGGTGATGCCACACATTGGGACCTACAGCTTGGGGAGCCCACAAGGCCCACAGGGACTTCTGTATGAGTGGGAGCCCCAGCAAACTATGGGGAGCACCAAGGGCACATAGAGCTGCATCATCCATGTCTCCATAGCAAGATGGAATCGTAGAATATCACAAGAATGGCTTGGGCTGGAAGGGATCTTAAAGATCATCTAGTTCAAATAAATAAGTGTTGCATAACCATGGACTATTTAGAAACGTGTGGATCTCTCATCATTTCCTTAAGTATCCTGTATTGCATTCTGTATCTGCTACTGCTGTTACTGACTCCAAACAGGAAGTATACCAATAATCAGTTCTTTATTTATCTATCATTTATATATAAACAAGCAGCTTCATGCTTTGCTTGATTTCAACAACGTGTAAGGTTTTTCCTGCAATGTGTCTCAAAGGAATGGAAGAAACCCTGTTTCTTGTCCCTGTACTCAGACTGTTACTGAAAAGATAAAGACAGCCAAATAATAATTAGACCTTCTTTGTTAGCTCAAACACTCAGGAGCAAACTAAGCTATGAAAGAGCAAGCTTTATAGCAGAGAACACACTCTCTAAAAACATACAAGCAACTTAGTTGACAACAACCTATTGCAGGGCGTGTAGAGCTCTGTAAATTCTGTAAATTTGTACTTCATGGATTGCTCATAAGGTAAAGCCTAACAGCAACAAATAGCTGAATGTGACAGGGGAAGATGCTGAAAGCAGCACCAATGACAATACAACCGCACAGAGATGTGTTTTGGTGGCATATCTAAGTATCAAAACTTCAATTAATTCACTAGTGAGATTTTAAGGTGTTTTTTTTTTTTTTTTTTTTTTTTTTTTTTTTTTTTTTTGTTATTACCTCAAACCATCTCTTTCCAAAACAAACTGGTTAGAAGCAAGGCTAGAAAGTCTAAGTTAATTGCCCCCTAGCACTTACTTGCACTATTTTTAACTGCGCGGTTATCTGTCAAGGATTAATTTAATGTGATTTCATGAGCTCAGTTCTGACTTTACATAATGCTGATAAAGCAGGATTGTTATTTCCTTTTTTGGAGTCCAGTTTGGTTTTACTTCATAAGCGTAGTCTGCTCTTAGACTGTGTTGAATGAAAACATTGGTTCAGACATTCAGGAACATTCAGTTACTTTAAGTGGATTAGAGATAGGAAATAGATAAAAGTATATATTTTACGTTCTATTTAATAAAGACAAGGAAAGTAAATAATTCTGAACTCTTTTGCCTTGTAAATTTGAAGTGAGATGATATAGTAACAGACACCCTCATGAAGTTTATACTCTCCCTCTGCAAAACAGGCAGTAATAATCAGTTTTCTTAATGAAGACTTTATATCATTATTCCCTGGAAGACAGCAGAAGTGCAGTGATAAAGATTTGGGAAACCATGCTAACGGTAACTAATGTTACATGAAAAGGAATACTGAGTTAAAAAAAAAATGCATTAAAGAGCTCAGGAAAGGGAGATCCACAAAAATAAAGGAAACCTAGATTGCTCATATTTCAGTGTATTTCATATGCTCCAATAAATACCCCTTGATCCTATGAAGTGATTTATTATTCCCATGTTTTACATTTTGTGAATTCCTTCCACAACCATCAAATAATTTTCATCATGAATTCCACCTTTCTTTGTTTTGTAATTTATCTTTTCCTTTTAATTCATATTCAGTGTTTCTACAGCAACAAAAAAACCCACATAACTTGATGCTTGAAAAAGAGCTATTAAATTTTATTTATTCTTATCTGTCTAGCTCAGGAACCAAGAGTAAACTTTCTGAGTGAATCTTCAAACTGAGTACACATCCAATTTCGGGAATAGTCCTTACCGGCAAAAGTCAACAATAATACAAGTCAAACTTCGACAAGGTGGACAAGTGTCATTTTCAGTAAGAGGTATTTGAAATACATATTACTTGTAAGATACTGAAAACATAAGTTGCATTTTGAGAAACTAAAACTGAAGGTGGAATTTTTAAATTTTGAATGACAGTTAAAGTGCAGTACCACCACTAAAATACACAGTCAGAGAGCGAAGAAAAGTGGCAACTGAAAGGGACAGGCATCCTTCTTAAAATTCCTGCCCATCATTGTTATTTGCAAGACAGGTGGGAAATGAAGTATGGCTGCACCATGTCATTTCACCATTTTACTATTTTACTGTTGAGATCTCTTAGGAAATTATTTTTCCTTTAAAGACAAAAACTTTTACTGAGGATCTTACCTTAAGAAGAAAAAGTTAAGGCTTGACAAAACTGTGTTCTAAGTGTCATTATACATTATATACATGCATTTCTATATGAAAAGGAGCTGGAAAATACATATTTGTACTCACTTTGCTTTTACTGTACAACCAAAATATGTTAAAGTCCATGCAAACCAAACTGAATAGCCAGTTACGTACATTTCACAGAGGCTATGCTAATCTTGAAAGGTGCACTATCACGAATATGGGCTAAGGAACCCACACACTAAGTGGGATATAATAAAATACAAAAAAAAATAAGTTATGTATAAGATCACTCTTCTACATTACTTCAATTATACAAACAGTATTATCCTATGATGGCAGAAAAAAGAAAACTGCTTTTACTAATGATTTTTGTTAACACTGCATACAGAACACTGTCATTCTCCACTCAAGATCTCCAAGATGTCCTTGTGCAGGTGGTAAGAGCTCACACCTAAAATGGAAAAGATCAATTTGTCATGAAAGAACAAAAGAAACAAGGTCTTTTCTCATTCTCCAAATCCCCAGAGAACTCTAGCACAGTTTTCACTTGTCAATTTTCACACAGCCTTGCCTCCGCTTGGCTGCTACTCCAGTCACAAACTTCAAAAAACAAAGCTTTTCTCATGGGCTTAGAGATGCTCTAAGTGCAGAAGGAGGAAAGGCAGAAAACCAAAGGCCATATATCACCATTTCCTGTGCCACTTTTGAAGTCTGAACAGTGACAGAAGGCAAACTGACCAGGGTTTATCTGCAGGTGTCCCCAGATGATATCCATTACCTTCATGGAGATTTACTCTGAAAAGTTTTAGTTAAAAAGTCTTTTTTACCACTGACCGATGTCACATATGGTCAATGATAACCTGAAATCCATTACTGCTCAGAAATCAAGAAAAAACAACAAATACAGAGCTCAGTGCTTTGGACTTCATTCTATCTGTTCTGCTTTTAGATCTACTTAACTGGTACTCCTATTCCTAAGGTATTCACTGGTGTATTGGTCTTATATGGCAAGGTTTTTGTAGTGGAGGGCTGCAGGAGTGGCCCCAGTGAGCAGAGCCCAGCACAGCCTCATGTCAGAGCAGAGCAGCTCCAGCTGCTCCAATACGACTCACCGCTGCTAGAGCTGAGCCATGAGCAATGCTGTTTGCTCTGGGAGAGCAAATTTAAGGAAGGGAAAACTGCTGCACAACAGCAGCTGGGAGAGAGGAGTGAGAAACAAGAGAGGGTGAATAAGATGGAATTGTTTTTGTTTGCTTTTAGTTCTCAATGCTCAAATCTGTTTTCAATAGGTAATAAATTACATTTATCTCCCTTATGCTGAGTGAGTTTTGCCCAAGATGGTAACTGGTGAATTACTACCCTGTCCTTATCTCAATCCAAGAGGTTTTTTTTCCCCCCATTGTGTTTTCTCCTCCATCCTTCTGAGGAGGAGGAGTGAGAGAGCAGCTTGGTGGTGCTGAGTTGCTCACCAGTATTAAACCACAACAGCTAGGTTAGCCAAATAGCTCTTTATAAACATATTCAGGAGAGACATATCAGATAAATCTAGCTGTTACCAAAAGAAATAGCAAGAAGTTCATCGCTTTGAAGGCATTTAATCTGGAAGCATTTGCCTTACAGATTGTCTTCTCAAGATATCCATGTAAGCCATACTTACAGTGAATCATTTAAAGGAAAAGGATAGGAATGCAAGGAACATTTAGGCACAATTCTTCTTTATCTTTATACACACACAAAAAAAATAGTAATGTAACAATCTCTAATTGCCCTCCTACTGGATGATTAACAATACTGGTCAAGAATGAAGTCCTGGTCCATAACACAGTGGAACATAACTAGGTTTCATATTTCTGCCACTTGACCAATTTGTAGAACATTACACTGAATGAAGAAGTCATCCACAAAACATAATGAAGACATGAGAGCAGGCAAAAGAGAACTGATATTTAATTGACACCATATCAGCACTGTAATTATCAGCACTCTTCTCTTCCTCCTTCCAAAATTAAACACTTGGATTGCAGTTTTATACCGTGCATGGCAACAGCTCCATAAAAACCTTGCACCTGGCTGCCTGTATTCCACTCATCTGCACTCTGTTTATAAGCTGTATTAAAAGTTACGATCAAGTTATTTAGTGAAAATGTAGCTAGAAACTTCTTGTTCCTTTGTTTGGGCACACAACATTGTCATCTCATCATTTTGTTCTTGTTCTACTTTCTTTACACTCTAAATTCCCAGCTGTGTGCATGGCGGAGGTGGGAGCAAAACAAAGAAACTTGTTAGCCATTAATTTTTCTCAAGGATTAACATTAATTAGCCTTATGGTATTTGTCTAATCCAACTGTCAGTTGAAAACAGTTTAAAGGCAATACGTTTTCATGAACCCCAGTCTGGCCAAGCACAGGGGACCACAGGGGACCACAGCAATGCCAGAGTACAGGGCTTTAGATTTCATAACTGTCCACTGCACCAGTGTACAAGCAGTTTGGCACAATAGCCTTTTTAAGGACTAAAACTTTGCTACTGTGACAGTGGAGTGCACAAATATATATTACTCACCTGATTAAAATGAACTTTGGCAATAAAAATGAATTGCTTTTGTCAAGCAAGTTCACAAACTTGCCTATATTACTCTCATGTACCAGACTGTCTGGAGTACCTCCATTACTAAATTATCAAACAGATTCAAATATTTATGAAAAATATTTTCCTAAAAATATTTCATTAATAATATAAATAGCAACTGAAATAGAAAGCTAAGACATAATACTAAAAAGAAACAGTTTACTTCTCTGTAAGCTGTACAACCAAATAACTTAGGCAATATATCATAGTAACTAAAAGCCCTTGCTAAATATTTGATATAAGACCATAATGAAAAAAACAAAATCAATCTGCAATATAAAGTTATGTTATATCACAACAGTATATGAAGACTGAAAAACAGATACCAGAGTACTGTTTACACTGAATTTTTTTCATTAACTGTAGATTCTATGCATTTCCATGGTCTAATATTTTTCTTCTGAGTGTGATAAAGGCACATGCTTTGAGGACTAAAACTTGCAAATCATTCTGAAGTCTCGCTCTACCACTACCACATTAGCCTCCACATTTACCACATTACCCTCCATCTCTACACCTTTACATTTAAATGGGAATCAAAATTAAAAAATAAAATCATCCCCGCTCAGTCATGATCTGAGAGCTTCTATTCTTGGCACGTGGAAACACGAAAAAGTCTAATTCGTATTCTACTTTTCAGTGTCACCTCCCTAGTGTACTATGTGCTTGCTCCCTAGCGTACTATGCATTATCCTCAAATAAATAGAGATATGTTATGAAAAACCACCACACATCATCGTGAAGACAAATGATGAGAAAGAGTTACTGTGGAATAAATCATCATTTTTAAATTCACATACTCTTTGTACCTTCAAGATAAAAAAGAATATCATCAACTGTAAGCAGCTGATTGTATAACAGCAGTTAATACTTTAGGAGGAAATAATACTGAAAACAGAAGTTGAGTTTATACTTACATAGCAGAAACAATCAGTGATGCTGTTTTAATCAAGAATCATTAAAGCCTTTTACCATTTCAACAGAATCACAGAATGGCCTGGGTTTGAAGGGACCTCAAGGATCATGAATCTCCAATGCCCCCACTGCAGGCGATTTAATACTAGACCAGGTTGCCCAGGGCTCCATCCAACCTGGCCTTGAACACCTCCAGGGTCGGGGCATCCACAACCTCTCTGGGCAGCCTGTTCCAGCACCTCACCACTCTCATAGTAAAGAACTTCCCCCTGACATCCAGCCTAAATCTTCCCTCCTTCAACTTAAAACCATTTCCCCTTGTCCTGCTGCTATCTACCCTTTCAAAGAGTTGACTCCTCTCCTTTTATAGGCTCCCTTTAGGTACTGAAAGGCTGCAATGAGGTCACCTCGCAGCCTTCTTTTCTCCAGGCTGAACAAGCTCAGCTCCCTCAGCCTGTCTTCATAAGGGAGGTGCTCCAGCCCCCTGATCATCTTCGTGGCTCTCCTCTGGACCCTCTCCAACATCTCTCTGTCTTTCTTGTACTGGGGCTCCATAATTACCAATTAAAAAAACAACATAATTACTAATCATAAAAGTAACAATGCCATACTAGATGCACTATAAATTATTTTAAAACACTTTATGAATAAGACATCTCCTTGTTTGTATCTGCCATCTCTACAAATTACTTTTTTTTGTTTACACATGTGAGTACAGGTGTAAGCACTTAGAAAAAGTCTCTCTCCTACAATAAATGTTTATCCAACATCCAAGAGCATACACAACCGATACAGGAATTATTCAAAATTTGGTGGATTTACCAGCAAGCTATCCTAACAATGTTAGAAGCATCTATGAGGAGATTTTGCACCACTAATCTATATAAAGCCTATATGTAACTGTAAAGCTTTAAGAATTGCTTTCTGTCACATCGTTGTAGTGGTTTAAACCCAGAAAGTGTCTCAGCACCACACAGCCGTTCACTCAGTCTTCCCCTTCCCAGTAGGCTGGGGGGAGAATCAAATAAAACAAAGTAGAAACTGCAAGTTGAGACAAAACTATTTATTAAGGCATTAAAGGATAATAGTTAAAACTATACGTGTGTGTCAATGCATATAACAAGCGGCGCACAAGCAAATTGCTCACTACCCCACAACCGATGCCCAGCTAGCCCCCAGCGAGTGGAAGAGATGAACTCCCACTCGCTTCAAAACTCCTTCTGCATGATGTCGTATGGTATGGAATATTTCTTTGGCCAGCTGAAGTCAGTTATCCTAATTCTGTTCCCTCCTGCATCCCACACCCTTCACTGAGAATGGCCCTGGCTCTGTACAACGCTGCTTAGCAGAAACTATAAACATAAGTCTGTTACCAACATTGTTTTTCTCTTACAACCAAACCACAGCATCATATTAGACCCTCTGAAGAAAATTCAGTTTTTTAGTTTAGCTGAAACGGAGACAGATGAACTGTAAGGAGGTCCTGCATTTCTCATTTATATAACAGTAAAGCTTTAAGAATTGTTTATCATTGTGTCATAATAAACAAGTGGTGGCTCTACTGAGCAAACACACTGTAGCTTTACGTTCTCTGTCCATACTGACTATAGCAGAGCCTCATTAAGAAAAAAAAATAATCAGAATTCAACATGAAATTCCACTTTAAAAGAACAATCTGAAATGTAGTTTCTATTCACTAGGCCAAATTTCTTAAAAATACTTGAAGGAAATGTGCAGAGATTTTTTTTGAGTGTGCAGTGAGTGCACATACAGTGAAAGGATCCTGTATGTGGTGAGAAGTCTATCTGCATGTATGAATGCATATCGAGAATAGAATATCTTTCCTTAAGAAGTCAAAGTGAATTAATGAAAACTTTTAAAGCAGAATGTGATCTTTCTATGTGTTCATGTGCAGCAGACCTCTTCATCTTTTCAGCTTCAAAACATGTTTAATTCTAAATAAAGATATAGCAGAGAAGTCAAAAAGAAGCTCTCCTGGAATGCACTGTTTAGAAAGTTCAACCTTTTGAAAATTGTGAAATTGCTATATCAAAAGCAATAGTTCAAGAAAGGATTTGTCTTTTTGTGTTCTGTTTTCATTCACAGTTCACAGAATCATAGAATTAACTCCTTAGAGTTGGAAGGGACCTTCAGAGGTCATCTGGTCCTACTCCTCTGCAATGAACAGGGACATCCACAGCCCAGGTTGTCCAGGGCCTGATCCAGCTTCATCTTGAAAGTCTCCAGGGCATCAACCACATCTCTGGCAATCTGTTCCAGTGCCTCACCACCCTCACTGTAAAAGACGTATCTCATATTACATCTACATACTACATCTTTTAATGATCATGCAGGAGTTCACCAAATAAATGAAAATAATTTCTCTCTAGTTGTCAGTCATCATCAAATGGAATATCTTTGATGGCTCTAAAAGGAAACAGATAAAATTCAATGGAGAAATACTGGAGTTTAAGCACACATGAAAGGTTAAAGTGATGGTATCACATCATCTGTGCTTGGACTTTGGGAATAATTCGTGATGGGCTGCAGTCGTACACAGTGCAGCTGCTAGGTAGCTTCTACATACATGTTCTTCACAGTTATGTCCTTTCCAGCAATCGTATGCTGACCAAGAGGAGAAAAACTAACATTGTTAATCAACTAAAAATTATTCAGTTCACTTAATATTATGATACCATCTGAACTGGAATAGCTAAAAAAAAACAAAAAAATCCCCACAAATTAAAAAGTAGGACTTTTTGGAAACTAGACACTGTTTTGAAATAGTATTGGCCTTCTCCTGTTTGTCATATATATTCAGATAATGCCATTATAGAAAACGAAGAAAAAAGGGCAATTCTTATTTAAGGAAAGACAGTAAAGTGGTAATAAATTATCATGTGTGATTTTGAATTTTTTTTTTTCCTTTTTCTTTCATTTTTTTCCCTTTAAATTTAGATGCTTATGTTGCATCTTCCAAAGAACTCAGTAGATTTTATTATTCCCTGATGAAAATGAGACTCTTAATAATGTTTCCTTAGCTAGTACATTCTGCAAAATTGGGCCACTTACGCAAAACCTGACAATTTTTCCATTGAGAAAAGACAAAAGAGCTGTTTTGACAGGTTTTTGCTGTAATGTCTGACTAACTTGCTTGGCAGATCGTAGCACTAAGTAGTATTTTTCAGCTGTGCTCTTAAGACTGTCAAAGAGGTTTTTTGTTTTTACTAAAGGACTTTTTTTTCTCCTTCAAATACTTGTCCTTCAAATACCATTTCACAAACAGACACTCTTTATGGAGATTGACTTCTTGCTTCATTCCATTGCAGGAGATGAAGGCAGCACCTCAGCTGAGCAAAGGCCCTGTGACAGGGAGGTAGGCCCTGTGCGGAATGGCTGAGTTGGGTTTGAGCAGCTCCATGGAACCTAACAGCAGCACCTAACCTAGCACCTATAGGAGACTGCCAAGCATACCTAGCCTGGCTCTTCAGCAAAGAATGGCACAAGGACAAGAACCAAGTGGACACAAACCAAGACAAGACAGGACATAATGCAACACTTTGCCTCAGGAGCAGTCTTGTCATGGAGCAGGCTGCCCACAGATGTTGTGCAGTCCCCATCCTTGGAAGTTTCTTTGACCTGACTGAAGAAAGGTCTGATCTCAGGGATGACCCAGGCAGGAGGCTAGAAGAGACCTTTCTTGATTTCTCTTCAACTTGCATCATCTTACCAACCTCCAAAAATTTTGAGAGTGCTCTTAACATTTCTGTAAAAATCTGCTAAAAAAATAAAAACAGCATAAACCTGTTGGATATTTAAGTGACCTACAAAATTTTTATTTTGTATTCTTGTTTTGAAGAGTTATTTTAGCTATGCATTCTGAAACTAACTTAGAAATTTGTTAACTTTGCCATATGTAACTTCAGTATTTTTCTTAGAAAGTAAAATGGTAAAACATAACCTCAGTGTAGCGAGCTTCTCACTGCTTAGCACACACAGGAATCTTTAAATTTATCTATAGTTTTCCTGCAGGCAAGTACTAATGATGAGAGCAGGTGTCCAGTTAACCACAGTGTGATTTTTTTCTACCGTGTTGGCCCGGGTAGCATATCAGCTTCATACGACTCACGCGCTGGTGGGAAGTAATCAACATGTAAAATCCCTAAAGCAGAAACCACTGCAAAAGTAGAGCGCTGCTTTGTTATCCTCTGTCACGTTACATGTGGGCAGCCCTTAGAAACCACTGTAAGCATCACTGGTGAGCCTGTTGCGTCAGACCATCTTTCCTGCTTTCCTACTGCACCTAAGAAATGAGATTCAAAGCATGCTTTGTATTTACCTCAAGTCTCAATGCCCTCACTGGATCTGTGACAAGCAAAGAAAATGCACAGCTGTTTAACAAGTGAAGCTGCAAAAAACTGTCTGCCTTCAGACTGCAGCACTTCACAGAAGCATGTTCAACTTAACAGAGGAAAGGGTGGTCTAAGTCATTTTTTGGGGCCTTGACAAATCCTGAATCAGTACACACTCCTTTGCAATTAGCTCCACCCTTCTGAAAAAAAAAACTTTCACTAAGTTCACATTAATACCTAAAGGAAGCAAGCACAAAGCACTATTCAGCTGCAAGTACCATCTGCAGTCCAATCCGTCAAAATTCAGACTGCCCCATTTCACCACAGGATGCGCTCATTCTAACAGTGAATCAAACAGCTTTCCCCAGCCACTACAGCAGCTTTGCATTGCTAAAAAGCCTTTTTTTTTTTTTAATCTGAGCCCAGCAGCTAATTATAGAGAACTACTACCTCCTGCATCAGAATTTCTTTCACTGATCAAAAAAGCATCATGAAACTCAGACATCTCTCATGAAATGGCTTTTCTTTCTCTTAATAATTGCAAGAGCTCACCTTGTACCTCTTCTGTTTTGGAGCAGTTTGAAAAAACTTATGATTAAAACAGCACAGTATGTGATTTATGTAACAGCATTTGTTCTTTCTCATTGCTACTGGACATAACTCATTTGATACAGTCAAGAATCATATTTGTCTTTTCCCTGACAGTATTCTAATAATGTCTCTCAACCATTTTGAGATTGCTAATATAAATTAGCTTTGTTCCACTTCTGCATTTGCAATTTCTGAATTTCACACTTACTGTAAGATGCATATGCTTTTTTCTTAAAATTAATGAATGACTTAACATTTTTTAATATTAAGCTTCATTCTATTCCATTTTCTTTCTCACTGTTATAGTTACCTTACTAGGTGCAGATTTAACATCGATTTACCATAAATCACCAGTAAGTTTTTTGATTTCACTGTCAGATTCCAAAACTCTCCTCCTTAGATTACTTATGAAAACAATATCAACACGAATGCAACTACTTTTAATTAGCAGAGTACTTAACCTAGCCCACCAGTAGTTTCTGTATAGCTAGTGTCTTAGCAGTTCTACAAATTTCAAATTCAGTTACGAATTTTACTACCTTAATATTTCCATACAGCATATTATCAAAAGCATTCTTGTAGAGCTGATAGCGAAATTCCATAGTTTATCCCATATAAGTGCTTTGACAGGAAGAATGATATCCTACGTAACACCAACTTTTTAAAGTAGAAGTTTACTTCTTTGGCAAGGCATTACATTATGCAATACAATATCCAACTAGAAAATACATTACATTCTACTCTTATTTTAAAACCTCCTCTTAACTAGTTCTTTTTGCACAGTTCAGAAGAATAATATCAAAGCTAAAAAAAACACAAATTGGAAGTATGAAAACTAAGTTTACAGCAAGCCAAAAATGCTATCTAGCAAATGACATTTTGATGATATGATATATCCTTGTTAAACAAATAGCTTACCCAGCAAAGAATGATAGAAAAATCATACATTTAAATAGTGAATAGGGAATTTAACAGTATTGCAGTGTTGAGGTATAACTCAGGCTACATAGTGTGGAATATAGCTCCTTTAAATGTTCCTTGAAAAAAGGGTAACAACACTACAAAGCTCTCTGCAGTGAAATATGTAGGGTTAGATTTAGTTTTACATGTACATAAAAATTGTATTCATATATAAGTATTCATATAGAAAGTATTCATACAGCACATTAAGTTATCTCTGCATAAATGTAAAAATGAATTATGTCTATGTACCTATTTGAAGCCACCAGCAATTCTACAGAACTGAGCTAAAAGCTCAAAAGTCTACACTGAATGTGTGTCTTTTAGCAATGGAATTTTAACTTGCTAGTCATAAGTCAAAAGACAACCAGAAGTCTATCATTTAAATGAATGCTAAAAGATATGAGTGAGGAAGAGATCTGACCAAAAAAATCCAAACCAAAAATACTTATTTAAGACAGAAAAGATTCAATACATGCAACTGTTCAAATATTTGATGTAAATTCAACTTCTAATCTACCATTTAATGTAAGTAACATCTAAAAGCATTCCCTGAAGAATGTAAGAAACAGAATGGTTTTTATATCAAGCCCTACAATTTGATTATATTCTGATTGCTAGCCTCCACTCACTCCAATTAAGCTTTAATCAATGGTTTTCTTCACACATGTATACACAAAATCAGTGATGCTAAGACCATGCATATTTTCACACTACTGAAGTAAAAATGGTCTATATGAAGGAAAATACACCTCCAGCAATACAGTTAGTAGAAACCTGTTTGGGATCAGTTTGAAATTTCACAGTATCAACTTAACCTGTCTTTATTTCATTTGTTTTTCCTCTTCATCCATTTTAAACAAGTATCATTGACTTCCCATGGCAACTCTAGCTTTGGCAAGGAATTTATTTTCTCACTGTTTATTTTGCAATGGGAGAACAACTGAGCTAAATCAGCTGTATGTGAATTATTCACTCCAGCAACAGACAGTCAGCATAGTTCAGCTCTTCACAACTCTGCTCCAAAGAGTGTGCTTGAACTGTGGTTAGAAGAGCCAACCACAGCCCAGAGAACTGGCTGGCTCAAAGTACAGGAAGAATGGAGGAATTTTTTAAGCATGTGGCAATACTGAGCATGCATAATGCATGTTTTCTGGCCATATCTTCTACAGTTTGCTGAAAGGGCATATTTTTGGGTCTGATGAGATGGTAGCACTCTCAGGCCAGGAAGAGAGATAGGGACTCGCGCATTTCCAGACTACCTTACCACTTCTCTGTTAGCCTCTAGTCTACTTTCCTGGCAGGAATTATTTTTGTCTTAATAGACTACTCAGATCAACTAGAGAATTGTATTAATTAACAATAAACACTGATGCAGAGACTAGGTCAGGATTTTATTTGAATCCCTTTTTTAATGTTATCTTTCTCTTGGTAGGATATTCTATAAAGTTATGAAATTAGAAAACAGGTAGCATATAGAAGATGATTGTAAAAGAACTTAAAATGACTAGCCCAGTATTAAAGACCTTTAACTTAATGAAATTAGCAAAACACTTTTTTAGCTATGCTATATCATACTGAATAAAACATTATTCTAAGAATAGGAATTTACTTTCTTTATATGCCAAAATCAGCACATATTGAAATTCACTCAAATTCTCTGTGATTTCTACTGCCCCAGACCACTTTCCAATTCTTCTTTCTCTAAAAGCTAGTCTTTACAACTTATGATTATATGATTTTATTTATACACAAGCACTATTGAAGGCAGTTACCAGTGCAACAAACAAACAGTTCCAAATCTACATTTTTCCTGCAGCAGCTCTATACGAATACAAAAAATGCAAAATACGAACAAAATATTAACAACAAATTACAGACATCACAAGCCATCACTCAAACTACAAAAGATAGAAGTAACACTTAGGCAGATACATATATTCTAAAAAGTAGCTTATGTACTTCACCCACCAATCATTATGAAGTCTTCTCAAAGAAGCTCAATCTTTTTATCTAAAGACTGCTGTTAGCAGTGCTGTTCCAGATCCCTTTGTGGCTTTAATTACTGCACTTATGAAACTGAGACAGTAATTATATTTTAGTTTACAAAGTAAGCTTAAAGCAGTCTCTTGTCAAGTGCATCCTTGAAGCAACGAGTCTAGTTGTCTTCAACTCCCAAGGAATAGGGGAGAGAAAAGAGGCTGAAACATAATCCATTTCAACTATGGGAACAACAGCATAAACAAGACCGGTCTAGGTGTACTTAATACCCATATGATATACTTTACCAGATGTTAACAAAAATTAATGTATTCCGTAAAACGGTTATTCACACCAGCTACATCTATGTTCAGCATCCAGCCTCTAGTTTTATAGTAACACTGTTCTGTTGAGCATTCCCATGTCTGTCTTAGTTTCCCCTCATGGCAACCTTTCTGTTTTGTCCCACTTTTGTATCACCAACATTAAAGGTTTTACTGTCCTCTTTGGTCATAGTACAAACCTAGAGAGAAAAGGCTTTGGCAGCCTTAATGGAGCAAGGCCAGGAGCGTTCCCCTATCAACTACTACTCCGTTGCTTTCTCAAGCCCCGTGGTGCTTTCTGGATTGTAGCAGTCATATTTAATCCTGTTTAAAACTGCTTTCAAAAGCAGTTTCAAACACACTGCCTCCAACATCTTCTTTCACTTCTCACAAAATAACTAGGCAGGCAAATATCAAGTATACAATTGTCAAAAATAGAATGCTGCCCTTCATAAGTTCTTAGAGATGCAAAATAAAACCATTACAATCCTAGCAGCTTTTTCAGAGTAATACAGACCATTCAATCTCATTCTAAAATATATTCACGTGAATACACTTCTGTTTGAAAAGCAGACTTTTAGGAAAATCAATAACTTTTTCTGAACAAATTTTTGAAGCGTACTATATGAAAACAACTGAGTAAAATTAAAAAACAAATCAAAATGAATTAGTCCTCATTAGTTCCATTTGAACAAAGGAGTGTAAATAAACCATTTGTAACTTATTTAAATTCATTTAGCTTCAGCATCTAAGTCTTTTTGGTTAAAAAATCCAACATGCAAACTGGTAGCAACGTATTCATGTCAGAAACAGAGACCTGACTGAGTAAACTGTAGCCAATAATTTCCTTTTATAAGAGAACTGGATTGGAACATTACAGTCAATATAAGAGTATAGCACTAAAAAATTAACTATTACACAAGCTATAGAAACTATGCTGAAGGATTCTGCTCTTTGACCATGAACTGTATGCACCTGTTGCCTTCACACAGTGCATACAGACCTACTCCTTTTCCAGGGTCTAATACTTTCACCCTGAAACTGTTATTTTCCAAATTGCACCAAACTTCTCACCCTTGCAGAAACAAACTGTGATTACTGTCTGCTCTCATTCACATCTCTTTGGAAAGAAGAGTAGGCCCTGCACGAATCTCAAAGTTGAAATATTATGCCTTTAAAGCACGCTTTTGCTCATATTTAACAGAACTTCATTAGTTTTTCTAATTAATTCTTTCTTAATATGCAGTCATCAAACAAATTGTAATCAATTTGTTGCTAGTTATTGAAAAGAAAGATGATGGGGATTAATGGTCTGCCCTGGCCTATGATTCCACTCAATTGAGAGGAGACCATGGGAAATACAGATAAATTCAAGCTGAGAGCACTACAAAAGTAGCAGTACGCTGCAGAAGCCCAACACTGTCTAATGTCTGTTTATGAAGTTCGTCTCTAAAGCAGATGGTACAATAGGAACCATGGCAACTGCTAAGGTATGGTAAAAGAGGTAAGAGCATGAACTGTAAATAATCTAAATGCTTGCAGCTTACTATTTTACTTTCAAATATGTAAAGAACAAAGAATTGTGTGGCTTCATGCAACACATCTTCCTGTAATTTCCACTAGCATAAAAATTCCAAAGTTTACAAAAGCTCAGGCAGACAAGAGCCAGAGCGTCAATGAAAAAAGTGACAATGAATGCATGACAGCCTAGATTACGAGACATACTAAACTAAACATGCTTTATAAATTAGGTTTATCCTATAAGCACCACACATAGCATACCTAGACCACTCTCAATCAACAGCCAGTTAAAAAGGCAGTGGTTCAGACAGAAGATGTCCTTCTTTTCTTCTACCTTTGCAACTTGCTGTCGAAGCTGAAGTTTCCTGTGAATTTGAACTAGACATATTTGACTGACCACCTCATTTCCCCGGTGCTCTAGAAACAGATAACTTTCTTAAAATTAGCCTCTTGATTCCATCATTTTAAAATAGAATGTCAAAACACCTGACTGTGGCTTTACAGCATTTTAAATGCATCTAGAGCAGGAAATGTCATTACTTCATTTCTCTTGATTTTCCACCTTCTTTGAACTAATGCTACTGCTTCGGCATCAGAATGATGGAAGAAACGAATTCTTCCAGGACTAAACTGCTATCACATGAATGCCCTGGATTGAATCAAAAGAAAGCTGTGCAAAGTGACTACAGTAGTAGTCTTTGAAAACAGGGATTAACCTCATTGAATGAGTTGCAGTCTTCTCAGAGTCTAGATTAGATTTTTCAAACTCTGTGTTTTCCCCTTCTTTTATTCAACTTCAATTACTTACAGAAATAGAAACTAAATAAAAATTAGTCAAAAGACAACCAAAACTTAGACTTAGAGGTCTAAATTAGGAATAAGAATATTGATTTATCTGGAGAGAATGAAGCACCGTTTTTCCCTGCTTGATCCCACGTTGTTGTCCCAAAGGACTGTGAACAGAAAACTGGTACTTCTATTTAACGCTTGATGTGAAGAATTTTCAGTTCAAGAAGTAGCATCATGTCCACATGAAACAACAAGAAAACTTCCAAACACTGAGAACTATCTTTAATGAATTACTTTCTTGTAGTATTAGTAATCAACTATTTAAGAAACTATATTTTGAAGTATTTCTTCCTTAAATTTAAAACATAAAAATGACTATTTTTGTTTAGTTTAGAAGGAATACAGACAACAACATAATGATTTTTCCTAATTTTAAAACAAAAGTACTCAGTATCAGCAGTATTTATTTATCTCCAGGTAGTACACTCTAGGTAAATAAACTGATACAATTCCACAAAACACTTAGAAAATGCATAGTTGTTTTTTGTTTTTGTTTTTTTTTTAACATAATGGATGTTTGCAAGCAATCTTCATTATTAATTTGTCATATATGCAATATTTACTTACTAAATATACACTCTCAGCAGGAATGACTCACTGTAAATAAATAATCTATTTTAAAGTACATGCACTCTCCCCAATAAGATTTTACCTAATAGAATATCTGTGTAAGTATATCAAGGAAGAAAAGAAACATCAGAATATAGACACTGACTTAGCATCAACTCCTGTCCAGTAATTATACAAATCATACATTTGTGATTTATATCAACATCTGCGATGCAAATTCCTTATACTCTTTTATATATTCATGTATATAATTATATAGATTCATATTATACAAATACCTCTGAAAACGCAAACTATACTTAAAGTTTGGTTTTACAATCTCAAATTCAGTGTAGAATCAGTCCTAAACTCTTAAAGCATCCTACAGAAGTATAACTGTACAGAAATACTCATTGAAATGTAATTCACTGCTCAATTCTCACGTAAGAGTCCTCAGATACTTCACTCAAACTTTGCTTAATACTTTTAAAATTCAATTACAAATGACCAACAAAAATTATGTAAGTGACAGTAATCAATTCTTTAGTCTGATTATGATCCTTACTTTTTGATTTGTGGTACTGTTAATGCAAAATATCTTGAGCCATGGCCCAAGTATTCATTCCTGTTTCCAGTTTCTCACATAACATTCAATTTCCATCTTAAAAATTTCCTTATGCAAGTCAAACAACTTTCACTCATATTATCCCAAAAATCCACAGAATAGTTCTTGAACGTTGCTGTAAGGATATCCTCTTGCTATAACTGCACCACTAACAACTATGTCATACATCAGCTACTATGTTCCTAGACAGGAGTTTCATGGTAAATCAATACATGATACCCTTATAAATTACTCCCTCATCTGTAGGGAAGGAACTGTAATGGCTAGCAGTTCAGCAGAGTATCAGATATCTTCTACTTGTGAATGCAAATCAAACTTCTGTTAAAGAAATCTTGTATTTCAGGTTAAGGAGTTATTACCCACACTTCTGAATCAGCATCTACTCTATTGCTACAGAAGTGTTAAAAGAAGTGGCCTTTACTGCAAGAACACTGTAATTATATGTTGTTTTTTTTTTTCCCCCTGATCAAGTGTTCTCTCTAACTACACTTAAGACAGTTAGGGCCTTTCTACAAGCACAAATGGTCTTTTTTCTTTTTTGCTTATTTTCCAAGCAACTGGCCCTAGTTGAAGCCATTTGGCTACTTCAGTAAAGTGCTGTAATTCAAAACCTTTGGCAAACTGGAAACTGGAAACTATGCTGATGAAATGATCCTGCTTCCACACTGAAGACGGACAGTCTCCTGGTGGCACAGACCACAGATAACTGCAGCCAACATTTATACCCATCTGCTAAATGAACTATAAAAAAGAAAGAATACCCGCCTTTGTTCAGAGAAACTGGTTTGGAGAACTTGATTTTAACTCACGTCACCTTTCAATTTTATTCATTTTTGATAACTATACGCTCTAATGAAGCCTAATATGCACATTCTCTTTTGGCTTTTTACCCTTAATAACAATGTTCTGAATGGAGAAGAACAATTAGATATTGGGCAAGTAAATAAAACTCATAGCTTAGTTCTATACTGTAACCTGCTGAGGTAGCTACACAGAGTTAAATGAAAAAAGCTTTAAGCAAAAAAAAAAAAACCCACAAATATTTTGATACATTACTTGCTTGCACAGTACATATTTATCAGACAAGTTACCCAAAACTAGTATGAACAAGGGGTAATTAGAAGTAAGCATTAGAATAAAAACAGCTATGCTTCCTTCCCTGCATGTTTGTAGGTAAAAGCTTATTTCCTATAAAATTTACTGGGCTCTCTGCATACAGTCTGTGCTTCTTCTTTCCTTTGTTATTTACTCCAATGAGACCACGAGCCTTAAAAAAGATAAACTAGGTGGAGGACACCGCAGAAGAATAACTCTGATGGGCAACAGTTTCTGTTTCTACTTAGCGTAGCTGGTGTTTCTGAATTTTGAAATGGATGTTATGCACACCCCTTTAACTTTTTAAAGGCATAATTCTGGACAATATTCCTCTCTGGGGAAGTGAAAGATGTTGATTGGGAGAGGTGGAGAAAAAGGAGGTAGATCATTTCTATCTGTACTACCTGTATTTCTATGCACATTTACCTATACATACATTTACACAGGCACACGCATACATATGTATACACACACACACATTATATATATATATACACACACACACACGGCAGTTTTAATAAGTAGAAGTGGTGATTTTTTTTTATTTATACTTGCACAGTAAGAATAATGTAACGTAAACTAAGTACCATGCCAAGAAATTTGTGAAGAGTACCTGGCTGTTAATGGCCTCTACTTCCCAGGCTGGGTAACTGGTAATTAGCAGTATTTTAGACATGCAAGCTTGCATTAATAGGGGAGGCTTCAACTTCCAAAACATTAACTATGTTACTCCATGAGTAATCTTTTATAGTCTTCTTTGCTTGTCCAGGCAGAGCTTAAGTGTTACAGGTAATCAAGTAAAAGTATTTCATTTACAAATGTTTGGATGTACATAAAGTACCTACATTACATTTGGGAGGAATGAACTGAGCAAGGATGGCATCTTATCCTGACCTCTTCTATCATAAAAGGATTCAGTATGATTTTAAAGGCAATAAGAAACAAACAGGGTAAATAAAAAATATGATAAAAAGAAACAACATTATAACAAAAGCTACGTTATGCAGGCTAATTTGTTATCTACCTTGTCATTCTACATAAGAAGTATTTGATAGGTTTAATTTGCCTAGATGTCAGTAAAAGAAAATATAAAGCAGAAGACAAGCAAAGCAAACATCCACAAATTGAATGAAAGCAGAAAGCATCAAACTAGAGGGATACTACTTGGAACTTCTTGGAGAATACTTCACTGTCCAAACTTACCTAATAGTATATTTATAATTTGTTACAAAAGTCTGTTAAAATAAAGTGGTGAGGACACAAGGGTAGGAGATTCTGTCAGTACAAGACAGGTTCAAATACAAAGAGCAAGGGATATACCTGCTCAGAAAATAGTTAAGATTTGGCACTATGTTTTAAGGCTATAAACATTAAGATCTTGGTCGCTGGAGAGAAGTGATTCTGCACAGAATAGCTCTGCCGTATCAATGTAACAAAACCACAGCTCATACAAATGTCCCAAGATTTCATTTGGAGCACAAGATTACAAACTGAAAAACAGTGTACTGTGCATAATTGTAGTCAGTGCAGTTCAAGAAGGACCAAAATAAATACAAGAAAATTAAAAGGAAAGACTTTGCACAGCAAGAAAAGGAGAGAAGAACGTGCGACTGCACCCAAATGCCTCAAGTTAAGAGAAAAATCCAGGAGGTAAAAGAGCTGCTCAAGTTGAAGGCATTTTCATCAGAACAAGTGATAAAAGACAGCATAATTAAACCACTCACCCTACTTATAAATAAAAAATATCAAATCTGTTTTAAAAGCTTAGCACAGAAATAATAGCAATATAAAAGGAATGTATGAACATCAAGAATTAATTTAAGAAGCTAAAGAAGCAATAAAAAACAGAATATTCCTACTTCCATCATGTTCTCTGTCCTAAATAAAATCATAATGCAACACTCTCAAAAAACCATCTGCTTACAGTCAGATTTTTTTTTTTGACAAATCATTTAATAGAGACATTTTAAATGAAATAATAGATATGTGTATTGATATGACATAACAGTAGGCAACACTAAATACATAAACTTTTAGAAGAACATGCCATGCTGTGGAATAATTGGAAACCAGATGCCAAAGATTCCCAAATTAGTCTAATTTATTTTCTTTATTTTGAACTTAAATCAAAATAGAGAGGAAATTTAAATATATATTCACAGAGCTTGGAGTTGACAAAATAAACTTCAAGATTCACTACTGGATACTTAAATATTGATGATTATGAAATATTTGAAATTTAATTAAGTAGTACTGAGTTGTTTTGAATATTGCCTCATTTTCCTCCTTTCCATATTTTAATGTACCTTAAAAGATATGATATCAAATACGTACTTTTCAAAGACTACTCTTACAAACAGTGCAGACATTCTGAAGTAAAATGCCTCTCTTCCTGGCTCTCTTCTTGAGAAAAATCTATGATAAACGTCTTAACAGTGCTTCTTATGCAAGTACACTCTGAACAAAATATTTCACCTCCACATTCAAACTAAAAAATTGACAAATTTCAATAAAGTCAAATGAATGAAACAAAACTCACTTGACTACAGAATTACTGTCTTCTTCAAAAACCTAGGAGTGTTTTCAGAACAGTGAAACATCAAAATGTCCAAAATGATTTTTTTCCTACTATTAAAAAGAAATCTAATATACAAAAAGTACACAGTCTACCATTCAATTAAGCTTGTACAGATTAAATTAGATTTTACTCCTAATAACTTGAAAGAATAAAGCTCATTGTTCTATAAAAATAGTTTTACATTTCTCTTGTGCTAGGAGACATAACCAAATTGATATGAAATAAAAAAAGAAAATAAAGCTCTTTAAAGATCTTATTCTTTTTCTTGCTGTGCTTTCCATAGTAGAAGTAGCAGGACTGAGTGCCCGAAGCCAGATTAGAATGCTAACAAAGAACTTAAGAGTAAACAATAGAGTAGCTGTTGAACAAACTGTTATTTAATGGGTCAACAATCTATTTTCATAACTGCTAAACTTGAAAGGAAACAGACAAATTTGTAACATTTCTTCCTGCAATAAAATCTATACTTTTACTCTTTTGGGGAAAATAAAATTTATTGTATTCATTGAAGTTATTGCCAATCAGAACAATGCAATACTCTAGTGACATTGAAGTCAACACCTGCAGGTAATTTTAGATGTTATTATTGAAAATGAAAGCTTAACTGACAAGAAAATGAAGTATACACAAGCTAAGTGGACTATGACATATTGAGACATTAACTATATCAAACTGTGTATTGCAATTTTTCATTTATGACAGAAGAAAATTAGTACTAACTGCCTCTCAAATACTGAAGAAAGAATACATTGCTACTAAAGTTCTGCAAAAATAGCTTCTGTTCTCTTTGTACTTCAGCAGCATTTCTTAAACTTTAACAAGCATTTGGAGGACTGTGGGAGTTGGTGTCAAGTGGCTCACAGACAGTGATTTTCGCCCACTTTTCCAAGAGGCAAAGTGCACAGATGTATTGCAGACTCAGGGCAGTATAATTTAAAGGGATGTGGAAAACTGCCAAGAAAGCAGGCAAAAGAACAAGGCATTGCAATATGGGATCAAAAGAAGCTTTGAGGCTTGTTAGGAAAAAAAGAAAAACTAGTCAGAGCTCACAAAGCATGGCGGACACATAATGCATAACTCCACTACATAACCACAGAAAAGTTGAGTTTGTAAGGGATCTCTGCAGCTTGTCTAGGGAAAACCAGAGCAAGCTAGACAGGACTGTGTTCAATCAGGTTTTAATATTTCCAAGAATTGAGATTTCACAACCTCTGCCTGACCCATTCCTGTATCTGATCAACTTCACAGTAGAAAGTTACTTAAATCTGAATTTTCCACATTGCAGCTCGTGCCCATTGCCTGTCAGCAGAAACCACCAAAGACAGTCTGGCTCTGTCTTCTTTACTCCTCCCATCAGGCATGTATACGTACTGATAAGAATATCCCCTTCTCCAAAGTCTTCTGCAGACAGATTGAGCTCTAGAACTGTTCTATCCTTGATGGAACATGGAAAATGTTCCACACCCTCCAGCATCTCCCTAGCCCTTCACTGGACTTGTTCCAGTCAGTATATCCATGTATCTCTCTTGTACTTAGGAGCCAAAATCCAGACACGGCACTCTAGGCGTAGTTTTATAAGCGCTGAATAGAGGGGAAGGATTGCCTCCCTCAACCTGCCAGTAACTAAACAATGCCATTAGCATTTTTTTGCTGTGAGGGTGCACTGCTGGCTCATATTCAATTTGGTATCCATGAGAACCTCCAGGTTCTTTACTGTAAAACTGCTTTCGAGCTGGATGTTCCTCAGCCTGTGGCTATTCCTTCGCAGATACAGGGCTCAGAATTACCCTTCCTTGAGCTTCATGAGGGTCCTCCCATTTCCCCAGCTAGCAAATGCCTCTATGCAGCCTTCTGGTGTATCAGCCACAACCTGCAAAGTTGCCAATTGTGCACTCTGTCCTATCATCTGGATCATTAATGAAGATGTTAAACAGTAATGGCTCTAATATCAAACCCTGGGAACACCATTAGTGATCAGTATACAGCTGAACTTCTTGCCACTCGTCACAATTCTTTAGACCCAGCAGTTAATTCAGTTTTCAGCATGCCTCACTGTCTACTTATCTAAACTTTATTCATCAGTATGGGTATGACAATAAAACCAAGACAAACAACATCCACTCCTAATACCTCACCCACTGAGACAACTGGGGAAGGCCATGAGGTTCATCAGGCCTATTTTGCCCTTTGTAAATCAATGCTGATTAGTCCTGATCACCCCCTTGTCTATCATGCATTTGGAAATGGTTCCAGGATTTTTTTTTTTTTAACACCTTCCCAGAAAAGAAACCTTGATTATCCTGTAGTTTCCTAGATTAACCTTCTTTCCCTTTCTGAGAATAGGAGTGGCATTTGCTTTCTTCTATTTCACATGAACTTCCCCTACTAGTCCTGACCTTTCAAAGTTCAGGAGTGACCTCAAAATGACAGTGGACAACACTGTAATGGTAACAATTGTGTACATACCATCTGGTTCCATGCACTTGCCTATGTATGATTTATTTAAATTTTCCCTAATCTAATTGTCTTCCACAAAGGGAATATATTCCATGCTCTAGAGGCTTGCTCTAGTCTCAGAGACTTTGGAGTCCTGGAAGGTCTATTTTACCAGGGAAGACCAATGTTCACATTGACACTTGTCTCACAGAATTTTATTCTCACAGAATTTTATTCTGTTTTAGCAGACATTACATACAAAAATATTTACCAACTGAAAAGGTAAGAAATAAATAAAAGACAGGAGCAAGTCCATAGGTACTTTGCTCAAACTGATTATTACATATTTATGTAATCATATTATATGTATAATTTCTATGTTTTAAACAGCTATCTAACAGATTATCACTTCAATACATGAAAAGAAGGATAAATTTTTCCTTCTCTGTTCTGCCATAACTGTATTTGTATAAATACGCATACATGCATATATATATATATATAATAAATATATGCACATTTTAAGTATTCATGGTATCTCTGTTTATAACATATGAATATGCATTATCAAATGACGGGGATGATGAAGAGATGTGTACATGCAGAAGCTGCTCAAAGATGTAGAAGAAGACTGTAAGCAAAAGACAAACCTACAAAAATTATTACACTTCCATTGGCAACTGCTGTCTACTGAGCCTACATCTCTCTACAGGAGAGAAAAGCCCCAGATCTCTAGTCTGTGAGGTATACAGTTTTTTGGTTTTTTTTTTCAATAGACACTTAGTGAAAGAAAGGCTGATTTAAGATGACTTTAAATAGGAAAGGTAAATGAACGTCTGCATGACATTAGATAAAGAACAATCAATAGTGAAAATGCTTATTAAAGTCAGCTCATTTGGATACTGGATTATTGTTTTGCTGTAATGCTATAATGGGATGATGGAAAATACCGCGATAATAGCAGGGTGGCAAAGTCTTTGCAACAAATGAGAACGAGCCCAAAATGCAGCAGCCACAGTTGCAGAAATAGAGGAAAAAAAGCTGCTTACCCTTGGAAGACCTCAGGTAGGCAGGGATCTCCAGCAAGATACCCTCACCTCCACTGCCAACCCTTAAATGAGGTCTGGGAAGAGTTGGATCCTGGCTCCACCCCTTCTGCTCACTTAGGTGCACTGCATGCACCTGAGCTCCCCAGGGTTGGCCCTGCCTTCCTACCAGATGCTCCATCACTGGTTCAGGCCGTGACTTAGCATTTCCACTACAAGTACCATCGTTTGACAAAGCCAGTGAATAAAAACTTGCAACCTATCAATGGCCAACCACTTCCAATAAATTTTTTTCAGCTCAGGTTTGTGCTTAGGAAATACATTACAATGTCAAACTCCCAAGCATTTTCAGCTATAGGTAATATGATTACTCAGGTTTTTGTTCCTATTTGTAGTTCAGTTCACAATTTCTCCCCAGTAGCTTCAGGTTGTAGCAATTATGTTATTAGGAAAATTGATTATTACATTACTCTAAAATCAAAGAGAAACTTTTGAACGTGTTCAGGGTATAGATTACTTTCTTTCCTCAGCGACTATTCTTGCCCTTCAGGATACTACCTTTTCAGGATCCCTACCTTTTCCATTCAAAAGCTGAAGATGTTTCAGTCATTTTATTCTCCCTGCAGTTTGCACTGACAGGTTGCATACTACATATTCTGCATACTATGTACGTTAGCCTCCTAGAAGAATATTTATGGTATCATTAACTCAGAAAAACACACCAAAACCATTATCCTTTTCCCGATTATTGTAAAGCACACTATGCGCAACGTGTATAATAAATATAGCTATAAAATACTTACAGAACAAGGAGTTTTACCTGTGCTAGCATTCAATCTTTACTATCAAGAAGTGATACTGTATTCCCCCACTGAGCTAGCAGCTATGATAAAGGCCAGTAAGAATGAAGTAAATATTAAACCTGATGATAAAGCTAAAAAAAAGTGAACAGAAAAATGATTGCCATGCCTGACTCAAATACTAATGCAAGACAGTAAGGTGTAATACTGTAACTTCATAACGAATACACAGAAGACCGTGCTAGGGTGCCCATAAGGAAGACCCTCACATACCACATCTACTAATTTAATGTAAGTAAATAGTATTAATAATTAATAAAATAGTGTCAAGATATTTTCTAATATTCCAGAATTAAATTTTCAGGATACAATATTATCCAATTTGAAACTTGTTTTGCCCTTATAACTGTGCTTCAACACAACTTTTTAGTCAGTTACTATATGGCAGAAAACACATGATAGAAATTCAAAAATGATTGGTCATATAGCTAGAAATATGTAACTACTAAATTAATAATTTAGGATTGCCATACATTTGACTTTTAAAAGAGCTCAACCCAGTATGTCCCTATGTCATTTCTTTAAGGAAAAGCTGAAACATTTTCCTGTCAAGTTTCTTCCTTCATAAATACCTTCTCATTTGTTAAGAATATTTTGTTTCTTGTTCTTTGACAGAAGTGCTTAAAGGAATCTGGTAAAAAAAATGAAGGTTTGATGCAAGAGCTATGTTAACAAATCTTGCAGTAAGCTTTAAATAGATGGGTATAGTTATGATTATTTACTGTTATGATTGCACTATTCAAAAATTATTTATGATATTCAATGTTTCCACATAATGCATTCAAAAGCAAAAAGGTAGATTATAAGCAAAAAAAAAAAAAACACTTGAAAAAAATATGTTTGTGCCCTATACAAATGCAAGATGGTTAAAAATACATCTTGAATGCATATTGATTTTAAAAATTCCAGTGCAGTGGAACATTTTTAGGTAAGTAGGGCTTCTAGATTTCATTGTAATTCATTTGATTGCAAAAGAAATCATAGAATCGTAGAGTCACCAAGGTTGGAAAAGACCTCCAAGATCATCCAAGTTCAACAGTCCACCTATCACCAATATTTCCCCACTAAAAAATGCCCCTTAGTACATCATCTAAATGTTTCTTTAACACCTCCAGGGACGGTGAGACTCTAATACCTTCCTGGGCAGCCTCTTCTAGTGCCTGACCACTCTTTCAAAGATGAATTTTTTCCTAAAGTCCAATCTGTATCTCCCCTTGAGAGGCCATTCCCTCTCTTCCTATCACTAGTTACACAGGAGAAGAGGTCAACCCCCACTTCACCACAACCTCCCTCCAAGGGAGGTTGTAGAGAGCTATCAGGTCTCCTCTGAGCCTCCTCTTCTTCAGACTAAACAATCCCAGCTCCCTCAGCCGCTCCTCATAAGACATGTGCTCCAGATCCCCCACCAACTTCATTGCCCTTCTCTGGACACGTTCCAGGGCCTCAATGTCTTTCCTGTAGTGAGGGGTCCAAAACTGAACACGGTACTCAAGGTGCAGCCTCAGCAGTGCTGAGTACAGAGGGATGATCGCTTCCTTGCTACTGCTGGCAAGAATCCAAGTCAACTCTCCTATCTCTCAATTTCCAACTTCCTCAGTTATTTCAATATGATTAGATTCATGTGGAGAACTCATCAGCAAAAACTAAACTTCATCATGTTACCAAAGAAAACAAGAGTAAAAAACAACACTCCTGCTCAGATTATCCAGGTTTTTTTTTGTTTGTTTGTTTTTATGTTTGGGAACATACTTATACAGTCCTGCAAAAGTTAAGGCAAGACCAAGTTGCTGTCTTGGAACTCTGCTGAAGTATCTCATCACACAACTACATTTCTTACTCATCCCCCTCGTAATAAATATATTATATTCTACCATGTGCTATTTCATGTAAGTTCTCATTAGCTACAACCAAAATAAATGAAACAGGAAAATGTAGAACAAAGTGCTGTAGGTAAGAAAACAGAATTTGTTCTTCTTTGATCTGCAATTCCACATTCTATCCAATTTTAATATGCTTCTTATTGTGCTTTCCTGTTTTCTATGTTGGATGATTTTTCTTTTCTTTTTTTTTAATTCATAAAACCCATTTTACTTCATTCCAAAGAGTTCATTCCCTCTGTGATCAGTAATTGAATATTGGTGAATTCTTTATAGCTCTAGGGTCTGCATATCATTCCCTATGCTTGCAATTTTTATTCCTTTCATTCTACTCCTCTAAGTGGTATCCCAGAGATAGTTCATTTTATGCAGAGGTAACACTTCGATCCTACTGCATTAATAGAAACATATGAAATTCTAAGAAAAATGTCCTTTCACTACATAATCCTACAAAACTCAGCTAGAACTAAAATGGATAAGGAAACAATTACCTGGTTTTTACACAATTGCCACTGCAGTTGAACAAGTGGTAGCAGAGCTCCAGGCAAGCTTAAGGTCAGATAAAGTAAGCTTGATAAGCCCTTGTCAGGAACTGAAGGCAAGAAAACCTGTGGCCTATTCTGGACAATGAAAACATTTCTTGTGATACACGCTTCTGGTCTGGTACAAAGATCTGTGGTATTGAGAATGGCTGGTCTGCAGACAGTGCAAAGATAAGCTGTAACATAGAGAGTATTTCTAACAATACTGCCTGGCCAAAAACAATCCTATAAACTTTTAGCAAAGAAGTACAGTTATACATCCCATATCTATACTTAACTGAATGCAAATCAGTCCAGAGCCGCTGAGTACACACACATTTTTCCTCTGTTTTTGAGCTAAAACAATCAAAGGAAGACAGCTATTCTGCTTGCAAAACAAAACCCAAAGTACTCCCCAACTACTGCACTTTTTCATTCCATGTTTACCAAAGAAGTACTTCCAAAATTAAAGGTCCCTTCCTGTGCTGCTTGTGCCACTTCTTTCTTCTAGATTCACTAAGATTTCAGCCAGGTATCTGTTTGGCTGTGAGCAGAGCACATCCCATTTCCTTACTACCAGTACTAACTCATTCCCTATACTGTTCTTACAGCTTTCCAATATGAAAAGACCCCTGGGAAAAAAAAACAAACAAAAAAAAACAACACTGTTTTGAGAGATGAACACCTCTAGTTCTCAAAAAGAAATGTATGAAGCAATGTAAGACTAGCTCCTTCTCTTTTTCCCTTTTTTCCTTTTTTTTTTTTTTTTTCCTTCACCAACTTACAGGAAAAGTTAATTACCTATTTCTCAGCTGACAGTAGATAAGGAAAATGGCAAATGTTAAGTGAAGAGAGACACCTACATATTCTTCTAAATCCAGAACTGAAATTCCCCCACGCTATCTCTGCTGAACATCAAGTGTTTGCTGTACGATGAGGTTGAGCTTTAAAAAAAAGAAATCATTTGCTTTGAGCAACATTTTTTTTTTCTTTTCTTTTTCCTTCTTAGGAGTACTCATTGAGTGCACCCTCAGTAAGTTTGCAGATGACACCAAGTTGGCTGGAAGTGTCGATCTGCCTGGGAGTAGCGAGGCCCTACAGAGGGATCTGGACAGGCTGGATAGCTGGGCTGAAGCCAACGGGATGAGGTTTAATAAGACCAAATGTCAGGTCCTACACTTTGGCCACAGCAACCCCAAGCAACGCTACAGGCTTGGAGCGGAGTGGCTAGAAGACTGTGTAGAGGAAATGGACCTGGGGGTGTTGGTTGACGCTCGGCTGAACATGAGCCAGCAGTGTGCCCGGGTGGCCAAGAAGGCCAATGGCATCCTGGCTTGTATCAGAAGTAGTGTGACCAGCAGGAGCAGGGAAGTAATTGTCCCCCTGTACTCAGCTCTGGTGAGGCCGCACCTTGAGTACTGTGTCCAGTTCTGGGCCCCTCACTGCAAGAAAGACATTGAGGCCCTGGAACGTGTTCAAAGAAGGGCAACAAAGCTGGTGAGGGGTCTGGAGCACAGGCCTTATGAGGAGCGGCTGAGGGAGCTGGGATTGTTCAGTCTGGAGAAGAGGAGGCTCAGGGGAGACCTTATTGCTCTCTATAACTACCTGAAGGGAGGTTGTAGTGAGCTGGGGGTCGGCCTCTTCTCTCGTGTAACTGGTGATAGGACTAGAGGGAATGGTTTCAAGCTGTGCCAGGGAAGATTCAGGCTGGATATTAGGAAATACTACTTCTCTGAAAGAGTGGTCAGGCACTGGAATGGGCTGCCCAGGGAGGTGGTGGAGTCACCGACCCTGGAGGTGTTCAAGGAACGTTTGGATGTTGTGATGAGGGATATGGTTTAGCGAGAACCATTGGTGATAGGTGGATGGTTGGACTAGATGATCTTATAGGTCCTTTCCAACCTTAGTGATTCTGTGATTCTGTGATTTAAACTAGGAATAAGGCATTAAACAGAAGCCTAGTTTTTCTCATAAAAAAATCTGCCATTAGTTCACTGACAGAGTGTTCTGCAAGGAATGGAATGAAATAATATTTATTTCTAAGAAGATTGTTATTCTGAATCTTTCAAAAATCTCCACTCCATTTTTAAAGTAGCTCTGTTTTGAGTTCAAAGAAAAAGCACACTTATTGAAAATATCTGGTTACGTATACTTCAGTGCTTTCAAAAAGCTATTTTAAAAATCAGCTAATACACTTACATAAATAAAACACATGTATATTTATATGTTTACTGTTTAAACAATCACTTAGTAGGTCAATAATCACACAGGATCATTTGCTAAATGGATCACATCCCCATTGGAAAATACTGTTCTAAGAAAATTATTTTCAAAGGCTGCTCAACCTCTAAAGCAGGTTTTCACAAGGAAAGTTATATTTAAGTAACTTAATTTTATCTGTTACAACCATGCAACTTGCTAAGGATTAAGTTCTTTCCTTCAGCATAAGATGAAATACATTTCACTGAATGCCTGAAGCCTTTCTATATTTATCTGTTACTCAGAGTAGTCAACTGTTTAGTAGTCAGTGGTCTGCTCCATCACATGTGAGACAAAAGTGGGCTCTAAGAAGGTTCATGAAATTGGATGAGTAAAGGCATGAAGTCTGAAAAATATTATGTAATTTAGAGAAACAAATGTTGTCAGTATTAGAAACCTATTTCTTCACAGAGATGATCAAATGAATGTATAGCTTTTTCTTATAGCACAGAAGACAGCCTTCCTGCCTTCAGCTCCCATGCCCAATATTAGACTGATCACCAACAGGAGATACACTTTCAGAGTTTTAAAGCTTGGTCAAAGCTTCATGTTACTCCACAGGAGAGCAAAAAGCACTTTTCCCCCCAGCTATCATCCTTCCCAGACTTCAAATCATCTACAAAAAAAAAAAAAAAAATGCATCACCTCAAAATAAGAATCCTTCCAGTAGTTTTTAAATAGAAACTGACAATGTGTGGCAGACAATCTTAATATTGTGATGTCTCTATACAGGTACCGCATGCCAGTAGATTTAAATTCCACAAAACTAGATACAGATAGTACCTCATATTTAAAGACTAATTAAAACTTGCTTGTCCCCCTAAACAGTTTCATATTAGAAAAGAATGCTGTTTATCCATCCAACTAGATTTATTTTTCATTAGATTTATTTAATTCTGGGATTTTGCTCATATAAGCTGGAGCTATAATTTGACTTCACTGCCCATGAGCCATCCAAGCATAAAATAAACGTGAGTCCCTCCTGGATATCCTCTGCCTAGCCTGTGTTCCATTTATGCTTACGTGCTCCCAATTAAGTGAATGGATTCTTCAACACTTACAGCTTTCTAAGGAAGAGAAGGATATTTTGATCAGAATCTGAATTGCCAGTGGCAATGTCTCCATTACATTACCTGGCAGTGCCCAGATGATTGCAGATCCTTTGTAACTGCACCTCAAGCAGCTATAGATAGCTACCACACCACTCTTTTGCTTTACTTTCACTTCCACTTACAAGTGCAGAAGCAACACAGTACAGACATTTTTCCAGAAAATTGAATTTGGACCTCTTAGAACCTTAAATGCATATCAGTCCGCTACAGACCCAGGGAACAGAAGTGGTCTAAAAAGGTATTACACAGAGATTACTTGGTCTCGTAGTCAGAGTCATGAGAAAAATGAACGTATGCATCTCTGCGGGTGAGGGTGCAATCTTGAAAGAGATTTGAACCAGGGTCATTTGAAAACATGAGGAAAACCAGCAGAGTATCTGGAGGCTGTAAGTGAACCATGAGAGCAGATGGCTATACATACCAGACAGCTAAACTGATTAGATACTGAATACATAACTAGAACAATGTTCTGGAGCCACAGAGGTATCACTCCATCAGTGAACTCTCTTGCACCCCAGAGAAGGTTTTGCTGAACTCTACTGCATCGTAAAAATTCTCTCTTGAGACCATGCAAAGATGCAGCTTTTTGCTGAGGGGTATCGAAAAGGCACTGTGAAGCCTTCAGGCAGTCTTACTTTCAAAGGAGGCCACTTCAAGCTTCCCTAAAATAAAGAGGAGTGGGGAAAAAAAGTTTTGACATAAGCAGACCTATAAATAAATAAATACTAAAAGAATTGTAGACAAGCTGACCTAAGAGCACAAAAGCACACCACTTCAGCAGTTGCTGTAGAAGTTTCTAAAGCAGAGCTATGACTTCTGCTAAAGCATAAAAAAGGGACTCAAGTATATACGTTGTTAATGCTGGCACACATTTCAGGGCACATGTCTCTAAGTGATGTAGAATTAATTATTGTAATATAATTAACATTCTGTAAACTTAGTGCCAAATTATAACTTCTGCAGAAAATACTTTGTCAATTAGAACTCCAAATCTGAGCCTGACTATATACATCAAATTAATATAGGCATTAACTTCAGGGTCTGCTCCAAAAATAATGCCTTCCATTTTATTATGTTAGCCCACAATGTTGGAGGTGGATGGTGGTGATATGGCAGTAGAGGTTGAACCTTCCTGGGAATATTCCATCACATTTTGTTGCTGTGTGACAGATGGCAGCAGAAGGACAGACTGACACAATGGCGTCTGACGTGGAAGCGAGTACAAAGCAAAGATGTGTCACTGAACTCCTCCATGAGAAAAAAATTGCACCCGTTGAGATTCATTAACGCTTGCTGAACGTTTATGGAGACCAAAGAACAGATGTGAGCACTGTGAGGTGGTGGGTGGTACATTTCAGCAGTGGCAACAGTGACAGTAGGTCACCTCCAGTGGTGAATATTTTTTATGAGCATGACATGCAGGCTTTTGTTCATGGCTGGTGAATATGCACAACTAATGATGGTGACTATGTTCAAAAATAGTGTTTTGTAGATGAGAATCTTCTCTATCACACAGTGTTATTGTGTTCTGTATCTGTTGTAGTTTCTGTAGAAATAAACAGGAGGCATTACTTTTGGAGTGACCTGTGTACTATATATCATGTAAGGAATTGATCATTTTTGCAATCATCATCAACTTTTAAACTACTTTGAATTTCAAACTGTGGTAGGAGTGCTTTGGGTAGTGTACCTGAATCTTAATTCTCCTCGTGAATTTCAGCTCTATTTCTATATTTTAGAATCTCTCAATTCCATTTCTGTATTTTGAAAAGTTTTGGTCAGCAAAAAGAAACATTAATAAATAAATATTAATTTTATGATTAAAAATGTGCAATTGCCAGCTGATCTTTATTTCCCAGCTCCTTTAGATAGCTTGTTAGTAGAGAGGAAGTGGATCTAGGGACTACATAAGAAAGGCAAAAAACTGTCCTGAGTTTAAAATATGAATACGAGAATTTCCTGTTCATAGTCCAGTTTTGTCTAGTATTTCTAGACTTAGTTACAAACTGTTCTTTAACATGTGAATAACTTTTTCATGAAAAAGAGAACCGCCACTAAATAAAGCAAAGGAAAAGGAATAATCATTTTTCCAAACATGTTTGTGCAAGGTACTTCCTTAGGTTGCTCTGAAAGGAATACCTCATATTTATTTACACGGAAATTAAAACAGATACAAATAGCACAATAAAACTATTTGATAGAGCAACTTCTCAGCTACAAAACACTATTTTTCAACGCAGTCACCACCATTAGCTGTGCATTTTTGCCAGAGATGAACAAGAGCTTGCATGCCACACTCAAATTTACATGGCTGTCCAGAACATGGCTTGTCTTTCATGTTGCTGTCACCACTGTTGAAACACACCACCCATGGCCTCATTGTGCTCACATCCACCATCTAGCCTCCATAAATGTTTAGCAAGCATCAGTGAATGTCAACAGGTGCAATTTTTTCCTCATGGAGGAGTTCAGTGACACATCTTTGCTTAGTACTCACTTCCACACCAGACACCATTGTGTCAGTCTGTCCTGCTGCCATCTGTCACACAGCAACAAAATGTGATGGAATATTGTCAGGGAAGGTTCAGCCTCTACTGCCACACCACCAAAATCTGCCTCTGATGTTGCGGGCTAACATAATAAAATACGAGGCATTACTTTTGAAGCAGCTGTCATATATAGTTAGAAGTATAGTAAAGATAATTTTTTCTCTTTCGTATCAATGTACTTTTTCCTGCATCAGTGAAATTCTGGAGTCAGAATGCTTGGGTCACTGACATTACCAGGTATCTCTGAAAAAGATTAAAGAGGCATGAAATTATTTACGGAAAAATATAAGTTAATTGGATAAATTAACAATACCATAATGGACACTTGCCTCCTGTTTACAGTCAAAACAAAGTTAAATGCTGAAGGCAAAACAATTGTATTTTAAAGGACATGTGCTACCCTCCCCTTCTGGAAGAACTATTTCAAGGTTTTGTTTCGCATTTTCTTGTTTACTACAAAGGTTTACATAAATACTACATAAATAAACACCATCAAGTACTGCATTAATCAAGGTGATTAGCATTGAGTTACTCAGTCAAATCCTCTCTAATCAAATATCACTTTTCTCTAAGAGTACAGATACAGAACCACCATTTTCTGGGTATTTGAATTTAAATATTTTACATTCTTAAATGCATTCAGTCATCTATGGAAGTAAAAATGTAGGACTTGTTTATACTATATTGTGTGAGTTAAATATAAAAGACTCCAATACTACTATTTCCTAAAAGGCGTAAATATTTTATGACTTCCATTACACTGCCTGCTCTGTGGACATAGAAAATTAACTCAGGTCTGAGTGACCTTCCCGCTTCTTCACAAACGCAGGTGAATCCAAGACCAAGGCACTCCGAGAACACAACTGCCCAGAAGGTGCAGGTAAGTGGCTCCAGAGGCTCAAAATAAGAGAAGGGCTGACATTTTTCCCCCTGCCTGCTGTGCTGTAGGATGCCACAGGATTTAATGTTCCAGGTGAACATCTAGACTGGAGTAAAATAAAGCCTACAGGTCATTTCTGTTTGAATCCTCTAACCTTGTACCAGTTAATGTAATCCTTTAAACTCCTCTTGAGAGAATGGCTGGTGTCAGATAGTCAACAGCATCCTCACTGTAGGCCACAAGTTTTTTATACTTATTTTCTTCCAAAAGCAAATGAATCACTATTTCTGACTTAGTTTTCTACCTATTAATTTTTGAGAATCTTAACGTGATCAGAAACATCTCATACTTTTTATCTCACCAAAAATCTGCTCACGCCAAAGTTCGGCCTTTACCTGTTTGCATGCATTTTCAATAACCAATATGACTAAAGATTAATCCAAAATCTACTGGGAAGACAAATATAATTTCAACAAAGTAATGAAATTCTTCAGTTAGATATGACAGTTGTCAGAAGCCAGTAATGTGAATTTGTATTGTTCTCATGTAATCTCTCATAAGTCTTCTGTTCAGGAACACAAACAATGCAATGATGAGAAAATTTAATTTCTATTTTACCATTAAGATTTGCTAAACTCATAAGGGATACCATACAAACCATAAAACAGGTTAATATAAATACTACAGCCCTGGCATCAACCTCAGCAGAAAAAGTAAAAGCTGTTGGGGATCTCCTGACTATTCCTACTGAGGCTAATATGTATGCAATAGGATAAAAACCCAGTAAATTCAAAAGAGCCAGGATTGTCCACTGTCACCAAGGCCAAATGGCACAACACAGCTGAGGTACAGACTGCTTAATCTTGCCCTCGAGAAAAGGAAAATGATAGCTAGTTATTAGGAATGGTCTGTGTTCCAGCTAATTCCCACACCATGCCCTGAATGACTGATAGGACAACACCCTTCAGTTTATGTCAAAGCAAAGCCCAAGGAGGACCACAAAGATGGTCAGAGGGCTGGAGCACCTCTCCTATGAAGAAAGGTTGAGGGAACTAGGCTTGTTCAGCTTGGAGAAGAAAAGGCCTCAAGGAGACATTATTGCAACCTTTCAGTACTTAAAGGCAGCTTATAAGCTCCCCTGAAGGGAGGGAGACCGAGTTTTATATGGCCTGATAGTGATAGGACAAGGGTGAATGGTTTAAAAGTAAACAAAGGGAGAGTGTGGTTAGAAGCTAGGAGGAAATTTTTTTTAATCAGAAGTTGGTGAGATACTGGAAAAGGTTGCTCAGAGAAGCTGTGGATGCACCATCCCCAGAGGCATTCAAGACCAGGTTGGATGGGGCCATGGTCAGCCTAATCTAGCGATTGGCAACCCTGGCCATGGCAGGGTTAGGAACTGGATGGTATTTAGGTTCCCTTCCAACCCAAGCCATTCTATAATTCCATGATTATTCTAGCAACTAGTAAGAGCAGACGGCTGAACTGATGGCCTGGAAACACTGCTTGGGCTGGCTCAGCTTTCTGCAGCAGATGTCATCAATGAAGCAGAAAGGTGAAAACTGTCAGCAGCTACACAGCATTCAAGTAGTGTGGTAGGTAGTTATTTGTAAGTGAAATTTGTAGCCTTTTCCCAACATACCATTTCTCATTTTCCCACTTGTTTTCTGCTTATAAAAACCCTTCTGAGCTGTAACATTATTAGCTAAATAATTATAAATTTCAGCTACTATTTCCCTTCACCAAAGCACAAAGCTGAAATTATAAGCTGTATGAATTTCAGTATTTGCTTATGTTTACAAAATAAGAAAGATGCATTGATGTCAATTATACTGAGAAATTCAATAGTCTTCAATCTACTAAAACCAAATAGAAAAGGGTGGAGGAATAAATAAATTTTCTAATGCGTATGCATGCATGCTGCCTCAAGTTCATCAAGAGTATTTACAAAGATTTACGTGTAAGTAATTAAAGAGGAGCATGAAGAAATACCAATAATCATGTACTATGTTATGACACCAGAGGACACAGAAAATAGCAACTGAGGATTTAGAAACACCTATCAAACATGAAAACAAGTCAACCATTTCTAACACAGCTCTTCCTTCCACTTTTTTTTCTGTTTCTTCCTCCTTCATTCAACTGGAAGCAAAAAAAAAATATATCATTATTGAGATCAGCCTGCCTTCTCTCAGTGCAAGATCTCTGCATCTGCTTACCCAACAGTCACTAGCAAAACATCTTCACCCTCAGAAAATTAGCTTAGTCACAATTAAATCATATATGCTTCTTTTTTTCTCACGTTTGCTTCTTTATCTTTTTCACTGGGAAGTATCAAAAGGCATTCTCCTTTCACAATCAGACTTTGGCATAAACTTTGGCAGACTTTGCCGTAAGGGCAGAGCAAGTCCAAGATTGCCTCATGAGACTGAATGTACACAAGCCTATGGGGCTTCAGTAAGAGCAGAATCAATTTTCTAGCAGGATTCAAAAGTTGCAACTTGACAACTTCTGGTTTTGGTGAAAAAAAGTTCTATCTAATAAAAATACTGTGCTACCCATTTTACTTTAGTGGTCACTGCATTAACGGGCTATTAATAAACAAATACATAAAGCGAAGATAAGATAAGATTATTCTCTTTTCTATAGGGCATACTTGCTGTTCTCAACGTCAAAGCAATTTGTATCAGGACAATTACTTGCAAATTGCATTTATGCTACCAAAATGAAAGAGTAGACAAAATATTAGATATTTAACAGTTGAAGTAACTGACAAAATGTGTTATTTTTACTGCTGTCTAGCAGAAGAGATGCAATCAACAATATCTAGAATGAATGAAATCTCTACTTAAGTAAAACTTAATAAAATCTCTAAAGAGATCAAAATTTATTATTAGGTCAGAATATGCCGTACATAAACTTATTTTCTTCCCTTTTTTGTTTACTTGTAAGTGTAAACTTCAACTCAAACAGACTTGATGTATAGCTCTACTCACAATCTTCACGTAAAAATCATGCTTCGCTTGGCAATGTGCAAACCACAACCAGAATTAGCTGCAGTGACCATGAGATGCTGAAGTTGCAGATCTTGAGAGGAAAGAAGGCGGCAAAAAGTAGGATGCTACACTTGGACTTAAGGAGAGCAGACTTTGGTCTGCTCAGTGACCGTCTTAAAAGAATCCCATGACACAGTGTACTAGAGAAAGGAGTCCAGGACAGCTAGTTGATTTTCAAGGATCACCTCTTTCAAGCTCAAGAATGGTCCATCCTGACAAGCAAGAAATCAAACAAAGGTGGCAGGAAGCCTGCATGGATGAATGACCTGCTCCTGACTGAACTGGCATAGGAAAAAGCAGTATACACTAGGTGGAAGTGATTTGGGAGAAATACAGAGACACAGTTCAAGTTTGCAGAGATGATGTAAGGAAAGCTAAACTTGAACTTGAAATGGTGAGGGATCTGAGGATCAAAAGAACTAAAATACATATATAAGCAGCAAAAAGGAAAACTGGGCAAGAATACAGACTAGCCCTTAAAAAAAGTGTTACAGCTGATGGGAGAGTTTGCTGTTATGTGTATAACCATTTTTAAATGTAAATCTGCTGGAAACAATAAGGACACACGTCTATAAGCCAAATAAGTGAATAAATGGCTTGTTTTTGAATTTCTTACCAGGCATCACTATTCTAGGTATACATAAACAATAAGGAAATAACTAGCAGATTTCTCATACTGAACAGTATTACCTCAAACAGTATTAGAAACACAACTTGAGTTGCAAACAATAAACCCCAGAAGACTCCTCCCCAAATAATTCTTATAGATTTGGCTGGAACTCAAGAAATGCATTTTAGTATATAGTGTAATAGCAACAACCATGTTTTAAGTCACAAAAAAAGTAAAGATGTCATAGGAGAGCGTTTCATTTCAAATGGAAAAAGGTTTAGTAACAACCAATGATTATAAGCTGAATTAACTTGTATCTAATGTCTGCTAAAAATGATAATAAATAGTACAGAAAATGTGCTTTTCTCCCAAAGCACATCCATTCTAACAAACTAATGAGGACCAGGACACGGACAGAAGTCACCCCTACTAATTAAATGTTAGCTTACTCCTTGCACAGTTTGGCCTGTGCTAATGAGCGTTTCCACAGCAAACGCCCCAGCACAGTCCAGGAGACAGGACTAACCAAGGACAGTGCTTCATGGGCACTACATGCAGGGCCATCCACTTCTGAGCAGAAAAGAGACCATTAGCTTCTGAGTGAGCTGTCATTTGTCCTCAAGTAGTATCCTCTCCATGCTTTTTTTGGTCAGCACTTACTCTCACCCGAATGTTGTAATCCCAGAAAGTTTAGCAATACAACTACATCAATCTTAATTACAACACAGAAAATATTAAAGATACTATTTTACATTTTTAAGAGAATCGTTAGCTAAAAGTGTGCACTAACCATTTACAGAATCACAGAATATTTATGCTTCTCAAAAAAAAATATGAATTGCTGTTTGAAAAAAAGAAAAAAGTGCTACGAAACACCAAGAACACTGTCCTTGGAAGGGGCAGTAATTAAAATAAATGAAACTATAATCTCTACTACGGTGTAAAACTCGCTAATATTTATATTTTGGCATTCACATTAAAAGTTTACTGAGATTATTCTTATAAAAATGCCTTTTTAGACAACAATCATGAGAGAATATAAAAAATTATCCAACACATTAAGGAAGCATAACATGTTTTGACCTTATAAAAAAAAATCATGTTTTTCCAAGCAATTTTAAAGTATCAACATGAACACTTTTCCCTGAAGAGACAGAGAAGGTCTCACAGAAAAAAAAACAACAAGCAAACAAAACAAGTACAGAATGCTGGTCAAAACAGAACCCACTTGCATTTTTAATGTCTCTAAAAGTTTTCTTCACAAAAACTCCTATTAATTAACCACAGAATCATAGAACGGTTTGTGTTGGAAGGGACCTTTAAGATCATCTAGTTCCAACCCCCTGCTATAGGCAGGAACACCTCCCACCAGACCAGGTTCCTCACAGCACCATCCAGCCTGGATTTGAATGCCTCCAGAGAGGGAGCATCCACATCCTCACTGGGCAGCCTGTTCCAGCGTCTCACCACCCTCATGGTAAAGAATTTCCTCCTAATATCTAGTCTAAATCTACCCTCTACCAGTTTAAAGCCATTTCCCCTCATTCTGTCACTACATGCCCTTACAAAAAATCCCTCCCCAGCTTTCCTGTAGGCCCTCATTAGGTACTGAAAGGCCACAATAAGGTCTCCTCATAGCCTTCTCTTCTCCAGGCTGAAAAGCCCCAGCTCTCTTAGCCTGTCCTTGTAAGGGAGGTACTCCAGCCTTTGAATCATCTTCGTGACTCTCCTCTGGACCTGCTCCAACAACTTCATGTCCTTGTTTTTAGGGCTCCAGAACTGGACACAGTACTCCAGGTGAGGTCTCACAAGAGCAGAGTAGAGGAACAGAATCACTTCCCTCAAACTTCTGGTCACTCTTCTCTTGATGCAATCCAGGATATGGTTGGCCTTCTGGGCTGCAAGTGCATGCTGCCAGCTCATGCTCAATTTTTCCATCAATAGACACCCCCAAATCCTTCTCCTCGGGGCTGCTTTCAAGCCATTCTCTACCCAACCTGTATTTGTGCTTGGGATTCCCCCAACCCAGATGCAGGACCTTGCACTTGGCCTTACTGAACTTCATGAGGTTGGCATGGGCCCACCTCTCAAGCCTATCCAGGTTCCTCTGGATGGCATCCTTTACCTCTAATATGTCAGCTGCACCACTCAGCTTGGTGTTGTCTGCAAACTTGCTGAGGGTGCACTCAATCTCACTGTCCCTGTCACCTAGTAAGATGTTAAATAACAATGGTCCCAACACTAATCCCTTAGAAACACCACTCATCACCGGTCTTCACTTGGACATTGAGCCGTTGACCAGAACTCTCTGAGTGCGACCATCCAGCCAATTCCTTATCCAGCGAGTGATCCATCCATCAAATCCTTTTTTCTCCAATTTGGCGAGCAGGATGTCATGCGGGACAGTGTCACTCTTTGCACAAGTCCAGGTAGATGACATCAGTTGCTCTTCCTTTACCCACTGATGCTGTAACTCCAATACATGCGAAATGTTCCAATGTTAGTATAGATCTGGACTGCTAAACATTTTACAGACTCGGCAAATGCATTGCTCAAAACTGCATCTAAGAATCACAGTAGAAGAATGCACTGGTATACACTGGTCTCATATGCAATTAATGTCTTACTAGGGACAACTCTGAGCCCTATTTATCATGTCATTTTAGGAAACAGTTTGTAAGCAAAGATTACTTTTTAGTTCTCAAAGAAAGTAAGATAGGCATATTTTAACAAGAGTGACACAAAGTTTGCCAAATAGGTGTGCAAAGTTTGACTACAGCATCCCTTTGCAAATCAGGACCAAGACTCTGTTGTCCTTTACTCTGACTCTCCGAACATTCCAGGCAGTCCTTACAAAATATTTATTAACATCTCTTTATTAACATCTTACACAGTTCTATTAGAACTGCTTAGTTCAAAGGAAAAAAAAAAAAGTGGAATTTGCTGTTTAAAGCAAAGTATAAAAGTTTTCCTTGTCTACTTACTATCCAGGCAATACAACATATGGCACATGCATTATGGTTTCAAGATTAAAGAATAAAACAGATGATGCCCGCTGAAAAACAATGAATATCCTGAAGCATCCATTAAAATGAGAGATATGCAAACTTTTAAATTTACTATAATACCACTCCTGTGTGTAATTAGTACCACAAGTTGCTGGTTTTCTTTTTTAATATAATATTTTAGATGTATGGAAAGACTTGCCATTCTAACAAGTCATTTTCTTAACACTATTTTATGCCACTTAAATATATGCAGTTATTTAATTCTATGGGATTCCATTATCACCCAGTACAGCCTAATTTTCAGTTCACTGAATATAATGGCACTTTAAAGTCCTTATATCTTAAACCTACAGTATCAGCCCAGAAGATAAAATAACCTCATCTACTACTAAAGGGCTACAAAACTTAGAAAGTTGTTATTCCTTTCTAGTGCAAAGCCTCAAAAAAAAAAAAAAAAAAAAAAAAAAAAAAAAAAAAA